>CM065593.1:836738-857461 GCA_033119425.1 Bufotes viridis | reverse complement strand
CCACCGAGGGATATGTGTGCAGACAGCCTATCACACCTTATATACCCACCGAGGGATATGTGTGCAGACAGCCTATCACACCTTATATACCCACCGAGGGATATGTGTGCAGACAGCCTATCACACCTTATATACCCACCGAGGATATGTGTACAGACAGCCTATCACACCTTATATACCCACCGAGGGATATGTGTGCAGACAGCCTATCACACCTTATATACCCACCGAGGGATATGTGTGCAGACAGCCTATCACACCTTATATACCCACCGAGGGATATGTGTGCAGACAGCCTATCACACCTTATATACCCACCGAGGGATATGTGTGCAGACAGCCTATCACACCTTATATACCCACCGAGGGATATGTGTGCAGACAGCCTATCACACCTTATATACCCACCGAGGGATATGTGTGCAGACAGCCTATCACACCCTTATATACCCACCGGGGATATGTGTGCAGACAGCCTATCACACCTTATATACCCACCGAGGGATATGTGTGCAGACAACCTATCACACCTTATATACCCACCGAGGGATATGTGTGCAGACAGCCTATCACACCTTATATACCCACCGAGGGATATGTGTGCAGACAGCCTATCACACCTTATATACCCACCGAGGATATGTGTGCAGACAGCCTATCACACCTTATATACCCACCGAGGGATATGTGTGCAGACAGCCTATCACACCTTATATACTCACCGAGGGATATGTGTGCAGACAGCCTATCATACACCTTATATACCCACCGAGGGATATGTGTGCAGACAGCCTATCACACCTTATATACCCACCGAGGATATGTGTGCAGACAGCCTATCACACCTTATATACCCACCGAGGATATGTGTGCAGACAGCCTATCACACCTTATATACCCACCGAGGGATATGTGTGCAGACAGCCTATCACACCTTATATACCCACCGAGAGATATGTGTGCAGACAGCCTATCACACCCTTATATACCCACCGAGGGATATGTGTGCAGACAGCCTATCACACCTTATATACCCACCGAGCGATGTGTGTGCAGACAGCCTATCACACCTTATATACCCACCGAGTGATATGTGTACAGACAGCCTATCACACCTTATATACCCACCGAGGGATATGTGTGCAGACAGCCTATCACACACCTTATATACCCACGAGGGATATGTGTGCAGACAGCCTATCACACACCTTATATACCCACCGAGGGATATGTGTGCAGACAACCTATCACACCTTATATACCCACCGAGCGATATGTGTGCAGACAGCCTATCACACCTTATATACCCACCGAGTGATATGTGTACAGACAGCCTATCACACCTTATATACCCACCGAGGGATATGTGTGCAGACAGCCTATCACACACCTTATATACCCACAGGGATATGTGTGCAGACAGCCTATCACACACCTTATATACCCACCGAGGGATATGTGTGCAGACAACCTATCACACCTTATATACCCACCGAGGGATATGTGTGCAGACAGCCTATCACACCTTATATACCCACCGAGGGATATGTGTGCAGACAGCCTATCACACCTTATATACCCACCGAGGAATATGTGTGCAGACAGCCTATCACACCTTATATACCCACCGAGGGATATGTGTGCAGACAGCCTATCACACCTTATATACCCACCGAGGGATATGTGTGCAGACAGCCTATCATACACCTTATATACCCACCGAGGGATATGTGTGCAGACAGCCTATCACACCCCTTATATACCCACCGAGGGATATGTGTGCAGACAGCCTATCACACCTTATATACCCACCGAGGATATGTGTGCAGACAGCCTATCACACCCTTATATACCCACCGAGGGATATGTGTGCAGACAGCCTATCACACCTTATATACCCACCGAGAGATATGTGTGCAGACAGCCTATCACACCTTATATACCCACCGACCGATGTGTGTGCAGACAGCCTATCACACCTTATATACCCACCGAGCGATGTGTGTGCAGACAGCCTATCACACCTTATATACCCACCGAGTGATATGTGTGCAGACAGCCTATCACACCTTATATACCCACCGAGGGATATGTGTGCAGACAGCCTATCACACCTTATATACCCACCGAGAGATATGTGTGCAGAAAGCCTATCACACACCTTATATACCCACTGAGGGATATGTGTGCAGACAACCTATCACACCTTATATACCCACCGAGCGATGTGTGTGCAGACAGCCTATCACACCTTATATACCCACCGAGTGATATGTGTACAGACAGCCTATCACACCTTATATACCCACCGAGGGATATGTGTGCAGACAGCCTATCACACACCTTATATACCCACAGGGATATGTGTGCAGACAGCCTATCACACACCTTATATACCCACCGAGGGATATGTGTGCAGACAACCTATCACACCTTATATACCCACCGAGGGATATGTGTGCAGACAGCCTATCACATACCTTATATACCCACCGAGAGATATGTGTGCAGACAACCTATCACACCTTATATACCCACCGAGTGATATGTGTACAGACAGCCTATCACACCTTATATACCCACCGGGGGATATGTGTGCAGACAGCCTATCACACCTCTTATATACCCACCGAGGGATATGTGTGCAGACAGCTTATCAGACCTTATATACCCACCGAGGGATATGTGTGCAGACAGCCTATCACACCTTATATACCCACCGATTGATATGTGTACAGACAGCCTATCACACCTTATATACCCACCGAGGGATATGTGTGCAGACAGCCTATCACACACCTTATATACCCACCGAGGGATATGTGTGCAGACAGCCTATTACACACCTTACATACCCACCGAGGGATATGTGTGCAGACAGCCTATCACACCTTATATACCCACCGAGGGATATGTGTGCAGACAGCCTATCACACCTTATATACCCACCGGGGGATATGTGTGCAGACAGCCTATCACACCTCTTATATACCCACCGAGGGATATGTGTGCAGACAGCTTATCAGACCTTATATACCCACCGAGAGATATGTGTGCAGACAGCCTATCACACCTTATATACCCACTGAGGGATATGTGTGCAAACAGCCTATCATACCTCTTATATACCCACCGAGGGATATGTGTGCAGACAGCCTATCACATCTTATATACCCACCGAGGGATATGTGTGCAGACAGCCTATCACACCTTATATACCCACCGAGGGATATGTGAGCAGACAGCCTATCACACTCCTTATATACTCACGAGGGATATGTGTCCAGACAGCCTATCACACCTTATATACCCACCGGGGGATATGTGTGCAGACAGCCTATCACACCTTATATACCCATCGGGGGATATGTGTGCAGACAGCCTATCACACCTCTTATATACCCACCGAGGGATATGTGTGCAGACAGCCTATCACACACCTTATATACCCACCGAGGGATATGTGTGCAGACGGCCTCACACAACTTCTATACCCACCGAGGGATATGTGTGCAAACAGCCTATTACACCTTATATACCCACCGAGGGATATGTGTGCAGACGGCCTAGGCTATTACACCTTATATACCCACCGATGGATATGTGTGCAGAGAGCATATAACACCTTATATACCCACGGAGGAATATGTGTGCAGACAGCCTATTAAACTCCTTATATATACAATGAGGGATATGAGTGCAGACAGCCTATCACACCTTATATACCCACCGAGGGATATGTGTGCAGACAGCCTATCACACACCTTATATATCCACCGAGGGATATGTGTGCAGACAGCTTATCACACCCCTTATATACCCACCGAGGGATACGTGTGCAGACAGCCTATCACACACCTTATATACCCACCAAGGGATATGTGTGCAGACAGCCTAACACACACCTTACATACCCACCGAGGGATATGTAAGCAGACAGCCTATCACACCCCTTATACACCCACCGAGGGATATGTGTGCAGACAGCCTATCACACACCTTATATATCCACCGAGGGATATGTGTGCAGACAGCTTATCACACCCCTTATATACCCACCGAGGGATATGTGTGCAGACAGCCTATCACACACCTTATATACCCACCAAGGGATGTGTGTGCAGACAGCCTATCACACCTTATATACCCACCGAGTGATATGTGTACAGACAGCCTATCACACCTTATATACCCACCGAGGGATATGTGTGCAGACAGCCTATCACACACCTTATATACCCACAGGGATATGTGTGCAGACAGCCTATCACACACCTTATATACCCACCGAGGGATATGTGTGCAGACAACCTATCACACCTTATATACCCACAGAGCGATGTGTGTGCAGACAGCCTATCACACCTTATATACCCACCGAGGGATATGTGTGCAGACAGCCTATCACACCTTATATACCCACCGAGCGATGTGTGTGCAGACAGCCTATCACACCTTATATACCCACCGAGTGAGATGTGTACAGACAGCCTATCACACCTTATATACCCACCGAGGGATATGTGTGCAGACAGCCTATCACACACCATATATACCCACAGGGATATGTGTGCAGACAGCCTATCACACACCTTATATACCCACCGAGGGATATGTGTGCAGACAACCTATCACACCTTATATACCCACCGAGGGATATGTGTGCAGACAGCCTATCACATACCTTATATACCCACCGAGAGATATGTGTGCAGACAACCTATCACACCTTATATACCCACCGAGTGATATGTGTACAGACAGCCTATCACACCTTATATACCCACCGAGGGATATGTGTGCAGACAGCCTATCACACACCTTATACACCCACCGAGGGATATGTGTGCAGACAGCCTATTACACACCTTACATACCCACCGAGGGATATGTGTGCAGACAGCCTATCACACCTTATATACCCACCGAGGGATATGTGTGCAGACAGCCTATCAGACCTTATATACCCACCGAGAGATATGTGTGCAGACAGCCTATCACACCTTATATACCCACCGAGGGATATGTGTGCAAACAGCCTATCATACCTCTTATATACCCACCGAGGGATATGTGTGCAGACAGCCTATCACATCTTATATACCCACCGAGGGATATGTGTGCAGACAGCCTATCACACCTTATATACCCACCGAGGGATATGTGAGCAGACAGCCTATCACAATCCTTATATACTCACGAGGGATATGTGTCCAGACAGCCTATCACACCTTATATACCCACCGGGGGATATGTGTGCAGACAGCCTATCCCACCTTATATACCCACCGGGGGATATGTGTGCAGACAGCCTATCATACACCTTATATACCCACCGAGGGATATGTGTGCAGACAGCCTATCACACCCCTTATATACCCACTGAGGGATATGTGTGCAGACAGCTTATCACACCTTATATACCCACCGAGAGATATGTGTGCAGACAGCCTATCACACCTTATATACCCACCGACCGATGTGTGTGCAGACAGCCTATCACACCTTATATACTCACCGAGGGATATGTGTGCAGACAGCCTATCATACACCTTATATACCCACCGAGGGATATGTGTGCAGACAGCCTATCACACCCCTTATATACCCACTGAGGGATATGTGTGCAGACAGCTTATCACACCTTATATACCCACCGAGAGATATGTGTGCAGACAGCCTATCACACCTTATATACCCACCGACCGATGTGTGTGCAGACAGCCTATCACACCTTATATACCCACCGAGCGATGTGTGTGCAGACAGCCTATCACACCTTATATACCCAACGAGTGATATGTGTACAGACAGCCTATCACACCTTATATACCCACCGAGGGATATGTGTGCAGACAGCCTATCACACACCTTATATACCCACGAGGGATATGTGTGCAGACAGCCTATCACACACCTTATATACCCACCGAGGGATATGTGTGCAGACAGCCTATCACACCTTATATACCCACCGAGCGATATGTGTGCAGACAGCCTATCACACCTTATATACCCACCGAGTGATATGTGTACAGACAGCCTATCACACCTTATATACCCACCGAGGGATATGTGTGCAGACAGCCTATCACACACCTTATATACCCACAGGGATATGTGTGCAGACAGCCTATCACACACCTTATATACCCACCGAGGGATATGTGTGCAGACAACCTATCACACCTTATATACCCACCGAGGGATATGTGTGCAGACAGCCTATCACACCTTATATACCCACCGAGGGATATGTGTGCAGACAGCCTATCACACCTTATATACCCACCGAGGAATATGTGTGCAGACAGCCTATCACACCTTATATACCCACCGAGGGATATGTGTGCAGACAGCCTATCACACCTTATATACTCACCGAGGGATATGTGTGCAGACAGCCTATCATACACCTTATATACCCACCGAGGGATATGTGTGCAGACAGCCTATCACACCCCTTATATACCCACCGAGGGATATGTGTGCAGACAGCCTATCACACCTTATATACCCACCGAGGATATGTGTGCAGACAGCCTATCACACCCCTTATATACCCACCGAGGGATATGTGTGCAGACAGCCTATCACACCTTATATACCCACCGAGAGATATGTGTGCAGAAAGCCTATCACACACCTTATATACCCACTGAGGGATATGTGTGCAGACAGCCTATCACACCTTATATACCCACCGAGCGATATGTGTGCAGACAGCCTATCACACCTTATATACCCACCGAGTGATATGTGTACAGACAGCCTATCACACCTTATATACCCACCGAGGGATATGTGTGCAGACAGCCTATCACACACCTTATATACCCACCGAGGGATATGTGTGCAGACAGCCTATCACACACCTTATATACCCACCGAGGGATATGTGTGCAGACAACCTATCACACCTTATATACCCACCGAGGGATATGTGTGCAGACAGCCTATCACATACCTTATATACCCACCGAGAGATATGTGTGCAGACAACCTATCACACCTTATATACCCACCGAGTGATATGTGTACAGACAGCCTATCACACCTTATATACCCACCGGGGATATGTGTGCAGACAGCCTATCACACTCTTATATACCCACCGAGGGATATGTGTGCAGACAGCCTATCAGACCTTATATACCCACCGAGGGATATGTGTGCAGACAGCCTATCACACCTTATATACCCACCGATTGATATGTGTACAGACAGCCTATCACACCTTATATACCCACCGAGGGATATGTGTGCAGACAGCCTATCACACACCTTATATACCCACCGAGGGATATGTGTGCAGACAGCCTATTACACACCTTACATACCCACCGAGGGATATGTGTGCAGACAGCCTATCACACCTTATATACCCACCGAGGGATATGTGTGCAGACAGCCTATCACACCTTATATACCCACCGGGGATATGTGTGCAGACAGCCTATCACACCTCTTATATACCCACCGAGGGATATGTGTGCAGACAGCCTATCACACCTTATATACCCACCGAGAGATATGTGTGCAGACAGCCTATCACACCTTATATACCCACTGAGGGATATGTGTGCAGACAGCCTATCACACCTCTTATATACCCACCGAGGGATATGTGTGCAGACAGCCTATCACACCTTATATACCCACCGAGGGATATGTGTGCAGACAGCCTATCACACCTTATATACCCACCGAGGGATATGTGTGCAGACAGCCTATCACACTCCTTATATACTCACCGAGGGATATGTGTGCAGACAGCCTATCACACCTTATATACCCACCGAGGGATATGTGTGCAGACAGCCTATCACACCTTATATACCCACCGAGGGATATGTGTGCAGACAGCCTATCACACCTCTTATATACCCACCGAGGGATATGTGTGCAGACAGCCTATCACACACCTTATATACCCACCGAGGGATATGTGTGCAGACGGCCTCACACACCTTCTATACCCACCGAGGGATATGTGTGCAAACAGCCTATTACACCTTATATACCCACCGAGGGATATGTGTGCAGACAGCCTAGGCTATTACACCTTATATACCCACCGATGGATATGTGTGCAGACAGCCTATCACACCTTATATACCCACGGAGGGATATGTGTGCAGACAGCCTATTAAACTCCTTATATATACAATGAGGGATATGAGTGCAGACAGCCTATCACACCTTATATACCCACCGAGGGATATGTGTGCAGACAGCCTATCACACACCTTATATACCCACCGAGGGATATGTGTGCAGACAGCCTATCACACCCTTATATACCCACCGAGGGATATGTGTGCAGACAGCCTATCACACACCTTATATACCCACCGAGGGATATGTGTGCAGACAGCCTATCACACACCTTATATACCCACCGAGGGATATGTGTGCAGACAGCCTATCACACCCTTATACACCCACCGAGGGATATGTGTGCAGACAGCCTATCACACACCTTATATATCCACCGAGGGATATGTGTGCAGACAGCCTATCACACCCTTATATACCCACCGAGGGATATGTGTGCAGACAGCCTATCACACACCTTATATACCCACCGAGGGATATGTGTGCAGACAGCCTATCACACCTTATATACCCACCGAGTGATATGTGTGCAGACAGCCTATCACACCTTATATACCCACCGAGGGATATGTGTGCAGACAGCCTATCACACACCTTATATACCCACCGAGGGATATGTGTGCAGACAGCCTATCACACACCTTATATACCCACCGAGGGATATGTGTGCAGACAGCCTATCACACCTTATATACCCACCGAGGGATATGTGTGCAGACAGCCTATCACACACCTTATATACCCACCGAGGGATATGTGTGCAGACAGCCTATCACACCTTATATACCCACCGAGGATATGTGTGCAGACAGCCTATCACACACCTTATATACCCACCGAGGGATATGTGTGCAGACAGCCTATCACACCTTATATACCCACCGAGGATATGTGTGCAGACAGCCTATCACACCTTATATACCCACCGAGGGATATGTGTGCAGACAGCCTATCACACACCTTATATACCCACCGAGGGATATGTGTGCAGACAGCCTATCACACCTTATATACCCACCGAGGGATATGTGTGCAGACAGCCTATCACGACCTTATATACCCACCGAGAGATATGTGTGCAGACAGCCTATCACACCTTATATACCCACCGAGGGATATGTGTGCAAACAGCCTATCATACCTCTTATATACCCACCGAGGGATATGTGTGCAGACAGCCTATCACATCTTATATACCCACCGAGGATATGTGTGCAGACAGCCTATCACACCTTATATACCCACCGAGGGATATGTGAGCAGACAGCCTATCACAATCCTTATATACTCACCGAGGGATATGTGTCCAGACAGCCTATCACACCTTATATACCCACCGGGGATATGTGTGCAGACAGCCTATCCCACCTTATATACCCACCGGGGATATGTGTGCAGACAGCCTATCACACCTTATATACCCACCGGGGATATGTGTGCAGACAGCCTATCACACCTCTTATATACCCACCGAGGGATATGTGTGCAGACAGCCTATCACACACCTTATATACCCACCGAGGGATATGTGTGCAGACGGCCTCATCACAACTTCTATACCCACCGAGGGATATGTGTGCAAACAGCCTATTACACCTTATATACCCACCGAGGGATATGTGTGCAGACGGCCTAGGCTATTACACCTTATATA
This sequence comes from Bufotes viridis, assembly GCA_033119425.1. Classification (NCBI taxonomy): domain Eukaryota; kingdom Metazoa; phylum Chordata; class Amphibia; order Anura; family Bufonidae; genus Bufotes; species Bufotes viridis. The sequence continues at coordinate 847,689 of CM065593.1, read as the reverse complement.
CCCACCGATGGATATGTGTGCAGAGAGCATATAACACCTTATATACCCACGGAGGGATATGTGTGCAGACAGCCTATTACACTCCTTATATATACAATGAGGGATATGAGTGCAGACAGCCTATCACACCTTATATACCCACCGAGGGATATGTGTGCAGACAGCCTATCACACACCTTATATATCCACCGAGGGATATGTGTGCAGACAGCCTATCACACCTCTTATATACCCACCGAGGGATATGTGTGCAGACAGCCTATCACACACCTTATATACCCACCAAGGGATATGTGTGCAGACAGCCTATCACACACCTTACATACCCACCGAGGGATATGTAAGCAGACAGCCTATCACACCCTTATACACCCACCGAGGGATATGTGTGCAGACAGCCTATCACACCCTTATATACCCACCGAGGGATATGTGTGCAGACAGCCTATCACAGCCTTATATACCCACCGAGGGATATGTGTGCAGACAGCCTATCACACCCCTTATATACCCACCGAGGGATATGTATGCAGACAGCCTATCACACCTTATATACCCACCGAGGGATATGTGTGCAGACAGCCTATCACACCTTATATACCCACCGAGGGATATGTGTGCAGACAGCCTATCACACCTTATATACCCACCGAGGGATATGTGTGCAGACAGCCTATCACACCTTATATACCCACCGAGGGATATGTGTGCAGACAGCCTATCACACCTTATATACCCACCGAGGGATATGTGTGCAGACAGCCTATCACACCTTATATACCCACCGAGGGATATGTGTGCAGACAGCCTATCACACCTTATATACCCACCGAGGGATATGTGTGCAGACAGCCTATCACACCCCTTATATACCCACCGAGGGATATGTGTGCAGACAGCCTATCACACCCTTATATACCCACCGAGGGATATGTGTGCAGACAGCCTATCACACCTTATATACCCACCGAGGGATATGTGTGCAGACAGCCTATCACACCTTATATACCCACCGAGGGATATGTGTGCAGACAGCCTATCACACCTTATATACCCACCGATGGATATGTGTGCAGACAGCCTATCACACCTTATATACCCACCGAGGGATATGTGTGCAGACAGCCTATCACACCTTATATACCCACCGAGGGATATGTGTGCAGACAGCCTATCACACCTTATATACCCACCGAGGGATATGTGTGCAGACAGCCTATCACACCTTATATACCCACCGAGGGATATGTGTGCAGACAGCCTATCACACACCTTATATACCCACCGAGGGATATGTGTGCAGACAGCCTATCACACACCTTATATACCCACCGAGGGATATGTGTGCAGACAGCCTATCACACCATATAAATACCCACCGAGGGATATGTGTGCAGACAGCCTATCACACCTTATATACATACCGGAGGATATGTGTGCAGACAGCCTATCACACCCTTATATACCCACCGAGGGATATGTGTGCAGACAGCCTATCACACCTTATATACCCACCGAGGGATATGTGTGCAGATGGCCTCACACACCTTCTATACCCACCGAGGGATATGTGTGCAAACAGCCTATTACACCTTATATACCCACGGAGGGATATGTGTGCAGACAGCCTATTACACCTTATATACCCACCGAGGGATATGTGTGCAGACAGCCTATCACACCTTATATACCCACCGATGGATATGTGTGCAGACAGCATATCACACCTTATATACCCACCGAGGGATATGTGTGCAGACAGCCTATTAAACTCCTTATATATACAACGAGGGATATGAGTGCAGACAGCCTAGCACACCTTATATACCCAAAGAGGGATATGTGTGCAGACAGCGTATCACACCTTATATACCCACCGAGGATATGTGTGCAGACAGCCTATCACACCTTATATACCCACCGAGGGATATGTGTGCAGACAGCCTATCACACCTTATATACCCACCGAGGGATATGTGTGCAGAAAGCCTATCACACCTTATATACCCACCGAGGGATATGTGTGCAGACAGCCTATCACACCTTATATACCCACCGAGGGATATGTGTGCAGAAAGCCTATCACACCTTATATACCCACCGAGGGATATGTGTACAGACAGCCTATCACACTCTTATATACCCACCGAGAGATATGTGTGCAGACAGCCTATCACACCTTATATACCCACCGAGGGATGTGTGTGCAGACAGCCTATTACACCTTATATAACCACCGAGGGATATGTGTGCAGACAGCCTATCACACCTTATATACCCACCGAGGGATATGTGTGCAGACAGCCTATCACACACCTTATATACCCACCGAGGGATATGTGTGCAGACAGCCTATCACACCCCTTATATACCCACCGAGGGATATGTGTGCAGACAGCCTATCACACACCTTATATGCACACCGAGGGATATGTGTGCAGACAGCCTATCACACCATATAAATACCCACCGAGGGATATGTGTGCAGACAGCCTATCACACCTTATATACCCACCGGGGGATATGTGTGCAGACAGCCTATCACACACCTTATATACCCACGAGGGATATGTGTGCAGATGGCCTCACACACCTTCTATACCCACCGAGGGATATGTGTGCAAACAGCCTATTACACCTTATATACCCACGGAGGGATATGTGTGCAGACAGCCTATTACACCCCTTATATACCCACCGAGGGATATGTGTGCAGACAGCCTATCACACCTTATATACCCACCGATGGATATGTGTGCAGACAGCATATCACACCTTATATACCCACCGAGGGATATGTGTGCAGACAGCCTATCACACTCCTTATATATACAACGAGGGATATGAGTGCAGACAGCCTATCACACCTTATATACCCACAGAGGGATATGTGTGCAGACAGCCTATCACACCTTATATACCCACCGAGGGATATGTGTGCAGACAGCCTATCACACCTTATATACCCACCGAGAGATATGTGTGCAGACAGCCTATCACACCTTATATACCCACCGAGGGATATGTGTGCAGACAGCCTATTACACCTTATATACCCACCGAGGGATATGTGTGCAGACAGCCTATCACACCTTATATACCCACCGAGGGATATGTGTGCAGACAGCCTATCACACACCTTATATACCCACCGAGGGATATGTGTGCAGACAGCCTATCACACCACTTATATACCCACCGAGGGATATGTGTGCAGACAGCCTATCACACCTTATATACCCACTGAGGGATATGTGTGCAGACAGCCTATCACACCTTATATACCCACCGAGGGATATGTGTGCAGACAGCCTATCACACCTTATATACCCACCGAGGGATATGTGTGCAGACAGCCTATCACACTTTATATACCCACCGAGGGATATGTGTGTAGACAGCCTATCACACTTTATATACTACCGAGAGATATGTGTGCAGACAGCCTATCACACCTTATATACCCACCGAGGGATATGTGTGCAGACAGCCTATCACACACCTTATATACCCACCGAGGGATATGTGTGCAGACAGCCTATCACACCCCTTATATACCCACCGAGGGATATGTGTGCAGACAGCCTATCACACACCTTATATGCCCACCGAGGAATATGTGTGCAGACAGCCTATCACACCTTATATACCCACCGAGGGATATGTGTGCAGACAGCCTATCACACCTTATATACCCACCGAGGATATGTGTGCAGACAGCCTATCACACCTTATATACCCACCGAGGGATATGTGTGCAGACAGCCTATCACACCTCTTATATACTCACCGAGGGATATGTGTGCAGACAGCCTATCACACCTTATATACCCACCGAGGGATATGTGTACAGACAGCCTATCACACTCCTTATATACCCACCGAGAGATATGTGTGCAGACAGCCTATCACACCTTATATACCCACCGAGGGATATGTGTGCAGACAGCCTATCACACCTTATATACCCACCGAGGGATATGTGTGCAGACAGCCTATCACACCTTATATACCCACCGAGGGATATGTGTGCAGACAGCCTATCACACCTTATATACCCACCGAGGGATATGTGTGCAGACAGCCTATCACACCTTATATACCCACCGAGGGATATGTGTGCAGACAGCCTATCACACCCTTATATACCCACCGAGGATATGTGTGCAGACAGCCTATCACACCCTTATATACCCACTGAGGGATATGTGTGCAGACAGCCTATCACACCTTATATACCCACCGAGGGATATGTGTGCAGACAGCCTATCACACCTTATATACCCACCGAGGGATATGTGTGCAGACAGCCTATCACACACCTTATATACCCACCGAGGGATATGTGTGCAGACAGCCTATCACACCTCTTATATACCCACCGAGGGATATGTGTGCAGACAGCCTATCACACCTTATATACCCACCGAGGGATATGTGTGCAGACAGCCTATCACACCTTATATACCCACCGAGGATATGTGTGCAGACAGCCTATCACACCTTATATACCCACCGAGGATATGTGTGCAGACAGCCTATCACACCTTATATACCCACCGAGGGATATGTGTGCAGACAGCCTATCACACCTTATATACCCACCGAGGGATATGTGTGCAGACAGCCTATCACACCTTATATACCCACCGAGGGATATGTGTGCAGACAGCCTATCACACCTTTATATACCCACCGAGGGATATGTGTGCAGACAGCCTATCACACCTTATATACCCACCGAGAGATATGTGTGCAGACAGCCTATCACACCTTATATACCCACCGAGGGATATGTGTGCAGACAGCCTATCACACCTTATATACCCACCGAGGAATATGTGTGCAGACAGCCTATCACACCCTTATATACCCACCGAGGGATATGTGTGCAGACAGCCTATCACACACCTTATATACCCACCGAGGGATATGTGTGCAGACAGCCTATCACATACCTTATATACCCACCGAGAGATATGTGTGCAGACAGCCTATCACACCTTATATACCCACCGAGGGATATGTGTGCAGACAGCCTATCACACACCTTATATACCCACCGAGGGATATGTGTGCAGACAGCCTATCACACCTTACATACCCACCGAGGGATATGTGTGCAGACAGCCTATCACACCTTATATACCCACCGAGGGATATGTGTGCAGACAGCCTATCACACCCTTATATACCCACCGAGGGATATGTGTGCAGACAGCCTATCACACCTTATATACCCACCGAGGATATGTGTGCAGACAGCCTATCACACCTTATATACCCACCGAGGATATGTGTGCAGACAGCCTATCACACCTTATATACCCACCGAGGGATATGTGTGCAGACAGCCTATCACACCTTATATACCCACTGAGGGATATGTGTGCAGACAGCCTATCACACCTTATATACCCACCGAGGGATATGTGTGCAGACAGCCTATCACACCTTATATACCCACCGAGGGATATGTGTGCAGACAGCCTATCACACCTTATATACCCACCGAGGGATATGTGTGCAGACAGCCTATCACACCTTATATACCCACCGAGAGATATGTGTGCAGACAGCCTATCACACCTTATATACCCACCGAGGGATATGTGTGCAGACAGCCTATCACACCTTATATACCCACCGAGGGATATGTGTGCAGACAGCCTATCACACCCTTATATACCCACCGAGGGATATGTGTGCAGACAGCCTATCACACACCTTATATACCCACCGAGGGATATGTGTGCAGACAGCCTATCACACACCTTATATACCCACCGAGGGATATGTGTGCAGACAGCCTATCACACCTTATATACCCACCGAGGGATATGTGTGCAGACAGCCTATCACACCTTATATACCCACCGAGGATATGTGTGCAGACAGCCTATCACACCTTATATACCCACCGAGGGATATGTGTGCAGACAGCCTATCACACCTTATATACCCACCGAGGGATATGTGTGCAGACAGCCTATCACACCTTATATACCCACCGAGGGATATGTGTGCAGACAGCCTATCACACCTTATATACCCACCGAGGATATGTGTGCAGACAGCCTATCACACCTTATATACCCACCGAGGGATATGTGTACAGACAGCCTATCACACTCTTATATACCCACCGAGGGATATGTGTGCAGACAGCCTATCACACCTTATATACCCACCGAGGGATATGTGTGCAGACAGCCTATCACACCTTATATACCCACCGAGGGATATGTGTGCAGACAGCCTATCACACCTTATATACCCACCGAGGGATATGTGTGCAGACAGCCTATCACACCCTTATATACCCACCGAGGGATATGTGTGCAGACAGCCTATCACACCTTTATATACCCACCGAGGGATATGTGTGCAGACAGCCTATCACACCTTATATACCCACCGAGGGATATGTGTGCAGACAGCCTATCACACCTTATATACCCACCGAGGGATATGTGTGCAGACAGCCTATCACACACCTTATATACCCACTGAGGGATATGTGTGCAGACAGCCTATCACACACTTATATACCCACCGAGGATATGTGTGCAGACAGCCTATCACACCTTATATACCCACCGAGGGATATGTGTGCAGACAGCCTATCACACCTTATATACCCACCGAGGGATATGTGTACAGACAGCCTATCACACCTTATATACCCACCGAGGGATATGTGTGCAGACAGCCTATCACACCCTTATATACCCACCGAGAGATATGTGTGCAGACAGCCTATCACACCTTATATACCCACCGAGGGATATGTGTACAGACAGCCTATCACACCTTATATACCCACCGAGGGATATGTGTGCAGACAGCCTATCACACCTTATATACCCACCGAGGATATGTGTGCAGACAGCCTATCACACCTTATATACCCACCGAGGATATGTGTGCAGACAGCCTATCACACACCTTATATACCCACCGAGGGATATGTGTGCAGACAGCCTATCACACATTATATACCCACCGAGGATATGTGTGCAGACAGCCTATCACACCTTATATACCCACCGAGGGATATGTGTGCAGACAGCCTATCACACCTTATATACCCACCGAGGGATATGTGTGCAGACAGCCTATCACACCTTATATACCCAATGAGGGATACGTGTGCAGACAGCCTATCACCCCTTATATACCCACCGAGGGATATGTGTGCAGACAGCCTATCACACCTTATATACCCACCGAGGGATATGTGTGCAGACAGCCTATCACACCCTTATATACCCACCGAGGGATATGTGTGCAGACAGCCTATCACACCTTATATACCCACCGAGGGATATGTGTGCAGACGACCACCTCTCCACTCGCCACTGTACGATTATTAAGGGTCCATTCACACGTCCGCAAAATGGATTCGGATCCGTTACGCAATTTTGCGGAAAAGCTGCAGACCCATTCATTTTCAATGGGGCCGTAAAAGATGCGGACAGCACACAGTGTGCTGGCCGCATCCGCACTTCCGTTTCGCAAAAAAATTGAACATGTCCTATTCTTGTCCGCAGAACCGGACAAGAAAAGGCATTTTTATTAAAGTTTCGGCCATTTGCGGTCTGCAAAATGCGGAAAGCATATGGCCGGTGTCCGTGTTTTGTGGATCCGCAACTTGCAGACTTGTGAATGGACCCTTAGAGTCCATATAGCTGTGTCCATAGGATGGTCCATACTGGAGAAGACCAGTTCATACTGGGATAGTACTGGGGCAGGAGACCCTCCGTATGGACACATAAAAGACACCTGGAGACATTGGGGTCATTTATCAAGTTGGGGTAAAGTAGAACTCAGGCGCCCATAACAACCAATCAGATTCCACGCTTCATTACTCACAGCTCCTTTGAAAATGAAAGGTGGAATCTGATTGGCTGCTATGGGCGCCTGTGCCGGATCTACAGTACACCAGTCTGATAAGCGACCCCGTGGTATCTGTGCCTTTCCTTCTCTCTGAGGCATCGTAAAGGACCTGATCAGAACCTCGCTGACAGACTTGGAGGCCCTCGTGAAGTCTCTCCCGAATTCCAGAACAGCTCTATGGGACTGCTGGAAATAGCGGAGCCGGACGACCTACCACAGCGCTGAATGGAGGGTGACTGAGCGTGTGCGACCACCTGCAGTCCCAGAGCGGTGAGTGGAGAGGTGGACTGCCGGAAATAGCGGAGCCGGACGACCTACCACAGCGCTGAATGGAGGGTGACTGAGCGTGTGCGACCACCTGCAGTCCCAGAGCGGTGAGTGGAGAGGTGGACTGCTGGAAATAGCGGAGCCGGACGGCCTACCACAGCACTGAATGGAGGGTGACTGAGCGTGTGCGACCACCTGCAGTCCCAGAGCGGTGAATGGAGAGGTGGACTGCTGGAAATAGCGGGCCGGACGGCCTACCACAGCACTGAATGGAGGGTGACTGAGCGTGAGCGACCACCTACAGTCCCAGAGCGGTGAGAGGAGAGGTGGACTGCTGGAAATAGCGGAGCCGGACGACCTACCACAGCACTGAATGGAGGGTGACTGAGCGTGTGCGACCACCTGCAGTCCCAGAGCGGTGAGAGGAGAGGTGGACTGCTGGAAATAGCGGAGCCGGACGGCCTACCACAGCGCTGAATGGAGGGTGACTGGCGTGTGCGACCACCTGCAGTCCCAGAGCGGTGAGAGGAGAGGTGGACTGCTGGAAATAGCGGAGCCGGACGGCCTACCACAGCACTGAATGGAGGGTGACTGAGCGTGTGCGACCACCTGCAGTCCCAGAGCGGTGAGAGGAGAGGTGGACTGCTGGAAATAGCGGAGCCGGACGGCCTACCACAGCACTGAATGGAGGGTGACTGAGCGTGTGCGACCACCTGCAGTCCCAGAGCGGTGAGAGGAGAGGTGGACTGCTGGAAATAGCGGAGCCGGACGGCCTACCACAGCACTGAATGGAGGGTGACTGAGCGTGTGCGACCACCTGCAGTCCCAGAGCGGTGAGAGGAGAGGTGGACTGCCGGAAATAGCGGAGCCGGACGGCCTACCACAGCACTGAATGGAGGGTGACTGAGCGTGTGCGACCACCTACAGTCCAAGAGCGGTGAGAGGAGAGGTGGACTGCTGGAAATAAGCGGAGCCGGACGACCTACCACAGCGCTGAATGGAGGGTGACTGAGCGTGTGCGACCACCTGCAGTCCCAGAGCGGTGAGAGGAGAGGTGGACTGCTGGAAATAGCGGAGCCGGACGGCCTACCACAGCACTGAATGGAGGGTGACTGGCGTGTGCGACCACCTACAGTCCCAGAGCGGTGAGAGGAGAGGTGGACTGCCGGAAATAGCGGAGCCGGACGGCCTACCACAGCGCTGAATGGAGGTGACTGAGCGTGTGCGACCACCTGCAGTCCCAGAGCGGTGAGAGGAGAGGTGGACTGCTGGAAATAGCGGAGCCGGACGGCCTACCACAGCACTGAATGGAGGGTGACTGAGCGTGTGCGACCACCTGCAGTCCCAGAGCGGTGAGAGGAGAGGTGGACTGCTGGAAATAGCGGAGCCGGACGGCCTACCACAGCACTGAATGGAGGGTGACTGGCGTGTGCGACCACCTACAGTCTCAGAGCGGTGAGAGGAGAGGTGGACTGCTGGAAATAGTGGAGCCGGACGGCTTACCACAGTGCTGAATGGAGGGTGACTGAGCGTGTGCGACCACCTGCAGTCCCAGAGCGGTGAGAGGAAAGGTGGACTGCCGGAAATAGCGGAGCCGGACGACCTCCACAGCGCTGAATGGAGGGTGACTGAGCGTGTGCGACCACCTGCAGTACCAGAGCGGTGAGAGGAGAGGTGGACTGCCGGAAATAGCGGAGCCGGACGGCCTACCACAGCGCTGAATGGAGGGTGACTGGCGTGTGCGACCACCTGCAGTCCCAGAGCGGTGAGAGGAGAGGTGGACTGCTGGAAATAGCGGGCCGGACGGCCTACCACAGCACTGAATGGAGGGTGACTGAGCGTGTGCGACCACCTACAGTCCCAGAGCGGTGAGAGGAGAGGTGGACTGCTGGAAATAGCGGAGCCGGACGACCTACCACAGCGCTGAATGGAGGGTGACTGAGCGTGTGCGACCACCTGCAGTCCCAGAGCGGTGAGTGGAGAGGTGGACTGCCGGAAATAGCGGAGCCGGACGACCTCCACAGCACTGAATGGAGGGTGACTGAGCGTGTGCGACCACCTACAGTCCCAGAGCGGTGAGAGGAGAGGTGGACTGCCGGAAATAGCGGAGCCGGACGACCTCCACAGCGCTGAATGGAGGGTGACTGAGCGTGTGCGACCACCTGCAGTCCCAGAGCGGTGAGAGGAAAGGTGGACTGCCGGAAATAGCGGAGCCGGACGACCTCCACAGCGCTGAATGGAGGGTGACTATTAGTTTTACAAAACAAACCAGTCCTGCATAGGGCCACATGATTGAGGGACAAACCAGTGCAAACTGGGCTCCTGCATAGGGCCACACACATCAGGGGGGCACTGGGACTGGTGGAGAAGCTTCTGGACCTCGTTCACACCTAAGGACGCGCAGCTTTTACATCAACCACTATTAGAGTTAGAGCACCTGAGATAAGCCCCGCCCAAACCACACCCACCTGTGACAACATACTGTGTACTTACCTGACACTGGAGAGGAGGGAGGAGTCCGGGGCCACAGTCAGTGGGGGCAGCACATATATATGTGTGTATCCTGTGTACTTACCTGACACTGGAGAGGAGGGAGGAGTCCGGGGCCACAGTCAGCGGGGGCAGCGCATATATATGTGTATCCTGTGTACTTACCTGACACTGGAGAGGAGGGAGGAGTCCGGGGCCACAGTCAGCGGGGCAGCGCATATATATGTGTATCCTGTGTACTTACCTGACACTGGAGCAGGAGGGAGGAGTCCGGGGCCACAGTCAGGGGGCAGCA
>CM065593.1:800663-836727 GCA_033119425.1 Bufotes viridis | reverse complement strand
ACACAGGAGAGGTGAGGACTGATTATCTATCATCACTAGAACATCCTGCTTATCACTGTGTATAGTATAAGGACAGGAGAGGTGAGAACTGATTATCTATCATCACTAGAGCACCCTGCTTATCACTGTGTATAGTATAAGGACAGGAGAGAACACAGGAGAGGTGAGAACTGATTATCTATCATCACTAGAACACCCAGCTTATCACTGTGTATAATATAAGGACAGCAGAGAACACAGGAGAGGTGAGAACTGATTATCTATCATTACTAGAGCACCCTGCTTATCACTGTGTATAGTATAAGGACAGGAGAGAACACAGGAGAGGTGAGAACTGATTATCTATCATCACTAGAACACCCTGCTTATCACTGTGTATAGTATAAGGACAGGAGAGAACACAGAAGAGGTGAGAACTGATTATCTATCACTAGAACACCCTGCTTATCACTGTGTATAGTATAAGGACAGGAGAGAACACAGGAGAGGTGAGAACTGATTATCTATCATCACTAGAGCACCCTGCTTATCACTGTGTATAGTATAAGGACAGGAGAGAACACAGGAGAGGTGAGAACTGATTATCTATCATCACTAGAACACCCAGCTTATCACTGTGTATAATATAAGGACAGCAGAGAACACAGGAGAGGTGAGAACTGATTATCTATCATCACTAGAGCACCCTGCTTATCACTGTGTATAGTATAAGGACAGGAGAGGTGAGAACTGATTATCTATTACTAGAACACCCTGCTTATCACTGTGTATAGTATAAGGACAGGAGAGAACACAGGAGAGGTGAGAACTGATTATCTATCATCACTAGAACACCCTGCTTATCACTGTGTATAGTATAAGGACAGGAGAGAACACAGGAGAGGTGAGAACTGATTATCTATCATCACTAGAACACCCTGCTTATCACTGTGTATAGTATAAGGACAGGAGAGGACACAGGAGAGGTGAGGACTGATTATCTATCACTAGAACACCCTGCTTATCTCTGTGTATAGTATAAGGACAGGAGAGGACACAGGAGAGGTGAGAACTGATTATCTATCATCACTAGAACACCCTGCTTATCACTGTGTATAGTATAAGGACAGGAGAGGTGAGGACTGATTATCTATCATCACTAGAGCACCCTGCTTATCACTGTGTATAGTATAAGGACAGGAGAGAACACAGGAGAGGTGAGAACTGATTATCTATCATTACTAGAACACCCTGCTTATCACTGTGTATAGTATAAGGACAGGAGAGAACACAGGAGAGGTGAGAACTGATTATCTATCATCACTAGAACACCCTGCTTATCACTGTGTATAGTATAAGGACAGGAGGAACACAGGAGGTGAGAACTGATTATCTATCATCACTAGAACACCCTGCTTATCACTGTGTATAGTATAAGGACAGGAGAGAACACAGGAGAGGTGAGAACTGATTATCTATCATCACTAGAACACCCTGCTTATCACTGTGTATAGTATAAGGACAGAAGAGAACACAGGAGAGATGAGAACTGATTATCTATCATCTACTAGAACACCCTGCTTATCACTGTGTATAGTATAAGGACAGGAGAGAAGACAGGAGAGGTGAGGACTGATTATCTATCATCACTAGAACACCCTGCTTATCACTGTGTATAGTATAAGGACAGGAGAGAACACAGGAGAGGTGAGAACTGATTATCTATCATCACTAGAACATTCTGCTTATCACTGTGTATAGTATAAGGACAGGAGAGAACACAGGAGAGGTGAGAACTGATTATCTATCATCACTAGAACACCCTGCTTATCACTGTGTATAGTATAAGGACAGGAGAGAACACAGGAGAGATGAGAACTGATTATCTATCATCACTAGAACACCCTGCTTATCACTGTGTATAGTATAAGGACAGGAGAGGTGAGAACTGATTATCTATCATCACTAGAACACCCTGCTTATCACTGTGTATAGTATAAGGACAGGAGAGAACACAGGAGAGGTGAGAACTGATTATCTATCATCACTAGAACACCCTGCTTATCACTGTGTATAGTATAAGGACGGAGAGAACACAGGACAGGTGAGAACTGATTATCTATCATCACTAGAACACCCTGCTTATCACTGTGTATAGTATAAGGACAGGAGAGGGTGAGGACTGATTATCTATCATCACTAGAACACCCTGCTTATCACTGTGTATAGTATATGGACAGGAGAGAACACAGGAGAGGTGAGAACTGATTATCTATCATCACTAGAACACCCTGCTTATCACTGTGTATAGTATAAGGACAGGAGAGAACACAGGAGAGATGAGAACTGATTATCTATCATCACTAGAACACCCTGCTTATTACTGTGTATAGTATAAGGACAGGAGAGAACACAGGAGAGGAGAGAACTGATTATCTATCATCACTAGAACACCCTGCTTATCACTGTGTATAGTATAAGGACAGGAGAGAACACAGGAGAGGAGAGAACTGATTATCTATCATCACTAGAACACACTGCTTATCACTGAGTATAGTATAAGGAAAGGAGAGAACACAGGAGAGGTGAGAACTGATTATCTATCACCACTAGAACACCCTGCTTATCACTGTGTATAGTATAAGGACAGGAGAGGTGAGAACTGATTATCTATCATCACTAGAACACCCTGCTTATTGATGTTCATGATAATAGGGGCCATTTTTTAAATAACATAAAATATATTTATGATAAACATTTCTAAACTCTTCTATAAAAATGAATAACTTAAAGAGGACCTTTCATGTTTTTTTTTCAGTTTAGATAAATACCTTTACTTGCTGTGCCTCCCTGCAGTTTTCCCGCTCAGTATGTTAATCCTGAGCATCGGTACAGGGAGGAGGAGACGCCAGGGTTTCTTAATGGGTGTCTCCTTCTCCTGTCTGTGCCGCGATCCAATCACAGCGGAGAGCGGCACAGCCAGGGAGGAGACTCTCATTGAGAAACCCTGGCGTCTCCTCCTCCCTGACCCGATGCTTAGTATTAACATACTGAGTGGGAAAACTGCAGGGGGCACAACGGGGCGTAGGGGCGATATTTGAAAAAAAACAGGCAGGGTGGCAGCATCAGCGAGGAAAGATGTTTATCTAAACTAAAAAAAAAAACCATGAAAGGTCCTCTTTAATTACACAGTAACCCTGCTCTGATAAAACTCACTGGCTTCAGGAAACAATCAGCAGGTATGTATGCCATACACATCGCCATTAGAGATGGAATAACATCTTAGAAAATAAAGCCTATCTAATAGAAGAATAAGACACAGGATTCATGAGAGGCTCTTACCATTTGCTGACACGATTATGGGTTTTCCGAGTCCGCTCATCGTTCCACCAGACTTTGTCTACAAGGATCACACATGAAGGAGATGAGAACACAGAAAACGGAGCCATAGTCCATGCAGGGTCAGAATAAACCAATCTAAGTATTTTACACATTGACATGATGTATAGTGCAAATAGCGAGGAACCGCGTTAGCCAGAGAAATAAGTAATCAAAGACCATTCTGCGCCTGATGAAGGAGCCTCCGGAAGCTGCAGATTACAAATGAATGATGGGAGAAAAGGCACAAGACTGAAAAGACGCTCCAGACATCTGTACATGAGGTGAAGCATCATCAAGATACGAGAGCGATACAACTGTGACTGAGGCTGCATTACACCAGGCGGGCAATCACACTGTCTAACCCATAATCATTCTCTACGGACACAACCAATGGCGTTAGTGATCACTGCTCCCTGTACAGTGGAGGAGATCGCTGCACGTATATGTGTCTCCTCCACCGACGAGCAGGCGATTGTCAGGAAGGAACACTTTTGTATAAGGACAATCGATAGCATTAGTGATCACTGCTCCCCATACTGTGGAGGAGATCGCTGCACGTAAATGTGTCTCCTCCACTGACGAGCCGGAGATTGTCAGGAAGGAATGTTTCTGCATTGGGGAGGGGCAATGGCATTAGTGATCACTGCTCCCCATACTGTGGAGGAGATCGCTGCACGTAAATGTGTCTCCTCCACCGACGAGCAGGCGATTGTCAGGAAGGAACACTTTTGTATGAGGACAATCGATAGCATTAGTGATCACTGCTCCCCATACTGTGGAGGAGATCGCTGCACGTAAATGTGTCTCCTCCACCGACGAGCAGGCGATTGTCAGGAAGGAACACTTTTGTATGAGGACAATCAATAGCATTAGTGATCACTGCTCCCCATACTGTGGAGGAGATCACTACATGTAAATGTGTCTCCTCCACTGACGAGCCGGAGATTGTCAGGAAGGAATGTTTCTGCATGGGGAGGGGCAATGGCATTAGTGATCACTGCTCCCCATACTGTGGAGGGGATCACTACATGTAAATGTGTCTCCTCCACTGATGAGCAGATGATTCTCAGGAAGGAACGTTTCTGTATGGCACGGGTGGGGAACTTCCGGCCCGCGGGCTGCATCCATTTCTTGTGGCCCCCAGCCCGCCAGAAAATGCTAATGACCGCTTCCATTATGGAAGCAGTAAGTTTATTTTATTTTTTATTTGAAAGGGAACCTGTCATAAAGTTTTTGCTGAGCTCACTGGGGGCAGCGTACATTAGTGACAGAAATGCTGATCTCAGCGCTGTGTCACTCATGAGCTAATAGTAAGCGGTTGCTGAGAACCAGCATCGTAAATACTGCAGCCCGGGCCTTGAAAAGAGTCCCATCTACATGAGAAGAGTCCTGGTTGTTATAATCTCCTGCTCTCCCGCCATCTGCTGATGATTGGCCGTTCTCTCCTAAAGAGAAAGGGAGACAACTAGGCAGAAGCCTGTCCGTCATCAGCAGGTGGGCGGGAATAACCAGGACTCTTCTCAGGAGGCCGGGACTCTTTTCCAGGCCCAGTCTGTAATGATTGTGATGTTGGTTCTCGGCAACCACTTACTTTTAACTTTAAATGACAGACCACTGACATCATCTCACCTGTCTCTACTTTATACTGCCGATAGATAGTATGGGCAGCAGAAAAAGCTGATGACAGGTTCCTTTTAAATGTCTGATTGGGGCTGCTCTGAGGCTGAGGGGGGGCTGATCTGAGGCTGGGGGTCTGATAAGGGCTGATCTGAGGCTGGGGGTCTGATAAGGGCTGATCTGAGGCTGGGGGTCTGATAGGGGTCTGACCTGAGGCTGGGGGGTTCTGATGAGGGTTTGATCTGAGGCTGGAAGGTCTGATCTGAGGCTAGGGAAGGTCTGATGGGGGTCTGATCTGAGGTTAGGAGGTCTCATGGGGGTGCGATCTGAGGCTGGGGGGTCTGATCTAAGGCTGGGGGTCTGATAGGGGTCTGACCTGAGGCTGGGGGGTTCTGATGAGGGTTTGATCTGAGGCTGGAAGGTCTGATCTGAGGCTAGGGAAGGTCTGATGGGGGTCTGATCTGAGGTTAGGAGGTCTCATGGGGGTGCGATCTGAGGCTGGGGGTCTGATCTAAGGCTGGGGGTCTGATAGGGTCTGACCTGAAGCTGGGGTATGATAGGGGTCTGACCTGAGGCTGGGGGTCTGATAGGGGTCTGACCTGAGGCTGGGGGTTCTGATGAGGGTTTGATCTGAGGCTGGAAGGTCTGATCTGAGGCTAGGGAAGGTCTGATGGGGGTCTGATCTGAGGTTAGGAGGTCTCATGGGGGTGCGATCTGAGGCTGGGGGGTCTGATCTAAGGCTGGGGGTCTGATAGGGGTCTGACCTGAAGCTGGGGGTATGATAGGGGTCTGACCTGAGGCTGGGGGTCTGATAGGGGTCTGACCTGAGGCTGGGGGTTCTGATGAGGGTTTGATCTGAGGCTGGAAGGTCTGATCTGAGGCTAGGGAAGGTCTGATGGGGTCTGATCTGAGGTTAGGAGGTCTGATGGGGTGCGATCTGAGGCTGGGGGTCTGATCTAAGGCTGGGGGTCTGATAGGGGTCTGACCTGAAGCTGGGGGTATGATAGGGGTCTGACCTGAGGCTGGGGGTCTGATAGGGGTCTGACCTGAGGCTGGGGGGTTCTGATGAGGGTTTGATCTGAGGCTGGAAGGTCTGATCTGAGGCTAGGGAAGGTCTGATGGGGGTCTGATCTGAGGTTAGGAGGTCTGATGGGGGTGCGATCTGAGGCTGGGGGGTCTGATCTAAGGCTGGGGGTCTGATAGGGGTCTGACCTGAAGCTGGGGGTCTGATAGGGGTCTGACCTGAGGCTGGGGGTCTGATAGGGGTCTGACCTGAGGCTGGGGGGTTCTGATGAGGGTTTGATCTGAGGCTAGGGAAGGTCTGATCTGAGGTTAGGAGGTCTGATGGGGGTGTGATCTGAGGCTGGGGGGTCTGATCTGAGGCTGGGGGGTCTGATCTGAGGCTGGGGAGGGTCTGATCCGAGGCTAGGGAGGGTCTGATCTGAGGCTAGGGAGGTCTGATAGGGGTATGATCTGAGGCTGGGGGTCTGATCTAAGGCTGGGGAGGGTCTGATGAGGGTCTGATTTGAGGCTGATATAGGCTGGGGGGGTCTGATAGGAGGCTGATGGAGGTGGGGGGCAGATCTGAGGCTGAGAAAGGGACAAAGGCAGAGACAGTTGCGAAGGAAGAGGCAGGGACAGTGGCAGGGAGAGTGAAAGCTGGGTGAACAATACCAAACTTTTGATTCGATTTTAATACCATAAAAAAGTATTGGGATACTCGATACCACGCAAAAAAATTAAACACCAAAAAAGCTGTGTGCATTCAGCATTTTATGAAACGTCCGGCCCATAATCGAACAGTCCTATCCTATTTTTTTTTTGGGGAGTCAAGGTGACTAAAAAATGGCGAATCGCGCAGTTTTTATTTTTTTCTGTTACAGCGTTCGCCACATAGGATATTTTTTTTAATATTTTAATTGTTTAGACTTTTGGACGTGGCGATATGTAATCTGTTTATTTATTTATTGTTTATATAGTATTATATGTAAAATTGGGAAAGGGGTGATTTATACTTCATATTTTGGTGTTTGTTTTAACTTTTTTTTTGGACTTTTTTTTATTTAATAATCGTCATTAGCCACCTTAGGGGCTAGAACCTGGGATCTTTTGATCCCTTCTCCTATGCACCCTGATAAAGCTCTATTAGGGTGAATAGGACCTCACACTCTCCCTGCTGCCCTGTGCATAGTGGACACAGCAGGGAGCTTACCATGGCAGCCAGGGCTTTAGTAGTGTCCTGGCTGCCATGGTAACCAATCGGAGCCCCGCGATTACACTGCTGGGGCTCCGATCAGAGCTGCCACTGCACCAGCAATAAAGGGGGGGGGGAAAGGGGGATCCTGTGGCCGCTGTCACCAATGATTTAATACTGGGGGGGGGGGGGTTGGCGGAGGAGGCCGTACTGAACCAACCTTACAACTAATCAGGTATGTGCTCCGCAGAACCAACCTTACCACTAATCAGGTATGTGCTCCGCAGAACCAACCTTACCACTAATCAGGTGTGTGCTCCACAGAACCAACCCTACAACTAATCAGGTATGTGCTCCACAGAACCAACCCTACAACTAATAAGGATGCCAACCTGTTCATGGATAAACTGGAGGAGGGATTTCTATCTACATGCAGGACTGACCCTCCGGCATACTTCTGGCACACTGATGACCTGCACCCGGTCTGGACAAGCTCTGAGGGGGAGCTGCTAGGCTTCCACAAAACCTCCACTGACTTTCGGGGCCTCTGTATGGGGGCCATAGAGGTAATGACCAGCCTTAGCATCCAGCAAGGCGGCCGTCATGTCAGGGTCAAATATTCCAGTCAAAACCTACTTTTGATTTCCCTCTCCTTATTGGTCACTCCTCCCGCCAGTGTTAGCTCCTCCCGTCAGTGTTAGCTCCTCCCGCCGGTGTTAGCTCCTCCCGCCAGTGTTAGCTCCTCCTTCCGGTGTTAGCTCCTCCCGTCGGTGTTAGCTCCTCCTGCCGGTGTTAGCTCCTCCCGTCGGTGTTAGCTCCTCCTTCCGGTGTTAGCTCCTCCCGTCAGTGTTAGCTCCTCCCGCCGGTGTTAGCTCCTCCCGTTGGTGTTAGCTCCTCCCACCGGTGTTAGCTCCTCCCGTCGGTGTTAGCTCCTCCCGCCGGTGTTAACTCCTCCCGCCGGTGTTAGCTCCTCCCGCCGGTGTTAGCTCCTCCCGCCGGTGTTAGTTCTTCAGCACAAAGTGCATGGCAGCTTTAGTCTTTCAAGGTGACAAGGCAGCGGCATGGAACAATTGCTGGAAGAAATCCGTCCGAGAATCAGAGGGAACGGCCTGGCTGACTTCTCTTCTGGATCAGAGATCCTGACACCCACAGCCCTCCCATCATCCCCACCACCTTTATGATCCTGACACCCACGGCCCTCCCTGCATCATCCCACCACCTTTATGATCCTGCAGACCCACGGCCCTCCCTGCATCATCCCCACCACCTTTATGATCCTACAGACCCACGGCCCTCCCTGCATCATCCCACCACCTTTATAATCCTGCAGACCCACGGCCCTCCCTGCCTCATCCCCACCACCTTTATGATCCTGCAGACCCACGGCCCTCCCTGCATCATCCCCACCACCTTTATGATCCTGCAGACCCACGGCCCTCCTGCATCATCCCACCACCTTTATAATCCTGCAGACCCACGGCCCTCCCTGCATCATCCCACCACCTTTATGATCCTGCAGCACCCACGGCCCTCCCTGCATCATCCCACCACCTTTATGATCCTGCAGACCCACGGCCCTCCCTGCATCATCCCCACCACCTTTATGATCCTACAGACCCACGGCCCTCCCTGCATCATCCCACCACCTTTATGATCCTGCAGACCCACGGCCCTCCTGCATCATCCCACCACCTTTATGATCCTGCAGACCCACGGCCCTCCCTGCCTCATGCCACCACCTTTATGATCCTGACACCCACAGCCCTCCCTGCATCATCCCCACCACCTTTATGATCCTGCAGACCCACGGCCCTCCCTGCATCATCCCACCACCTTTATAATCCTGCAGACCCACGGCCCTCCCTGCATCATCCCCACCACCTTTATGATCCTGCAGACCCACGGCCCTCCCTGCATCATCCCACCACCTTTATAATCCTGCAGACCCACGGCCCTCCCTGCATCATCCCACCACCTTTATGATCCTGCAGACCCACGGCCCTCCCTGCATCATCCCACCACCTTTATGATCCTGCAGACCCACGGCCCTCCCTGCCTCATCCCACCACCTTTATGATCCTGCAGACCCACGGCCCTCCCTGCATCATCCCACCACCTTTATGATCCTGCAGACCCACGGCCCTCCCTGCATCATCCCACCACCTTTATGATCCTGCAGACCCACGGCCCTCCCTGCCTCATCCCCACCACCTTTATGATCCTGCAGACCCACGGCCCTCCCTGCATCATCCCCACCACCTTTATGATCCTGCAGACCCACGGCCCTCCCTGCATCATCCCACCACCTTTATGATCCTACAGACCCACGGCCCTCCCTGCATCATCCCACCACCTTTATAATCCTGCAGACCCACGGCCCTCCCTGCATCATCCCACCACCTTTATGATCCTGCAGACCCACGGCCCTCCCTGCATCATCCCACCACCTTTATAATCCTGCAGACCCACGGCCCTCCCTGCATCATCCCACCACCTTTATGATCCTGCAGACCCACGGCCCTCCCTGCATCATCCCACCACCTTTATGATCCTGCAGACCCACGGCCCTCCCTGCCTCATCCCCACCACCTTTATGATCCTGCAGACCCACGGCCCTCCCTGCATCATCCCACCACCTTTATGATCCTGCAGACCCACGGCCCTCCCTGCATCATCCCCACCACCTTTATGATCCTGCAGACCCACGGCCCTCCCTGCATCATCCCACCACCTTTATGATCCTGCAGACCCACGGCCCTCCCTGCATCATCCCCACCACCTTTATGATCCTGCAGCACCCACAGCCCTCCCTGCATCATCCCCACCACCTTTATGATCCTGCAGACCCACGGCCCTCCCTGCATCATCCCACCACCTTTATGATCCTACAGACCCACGGCCCTCCTGCATCATCCCACCACCTTTATAATCCTGCAGACCCACGGCCCTCCCTGCATCATCCCCACCACCTTTATGATCCTGCAGACCCACGGCCCTCCCTGCATCATCCCACCACCTTTATAATCCTGCAGACCCACGGCCCTCCCTGCATCATCCCACCACCTTTATGATCCTGCAGACCCACGGCCCTCCCTGCATCATCCCACCACCTTTATGATCCTGCAGACCCACGGCCCTCCCTGCCTCATCCCCACCACCTTTATGATCCTGCAGACCCACGGCCCTCCCTGCATCATCCCACCACCTTTATGATCCTGCAGACCCACGGCCCTCCCTGCATCATCCCCACCACCTTTATGATCCTGCAGACCCACGGCCCTCCCTGCATCATCCCACCACCTTTATGATCCTACAGACCCACGGCCCTCCCTGCATCATCCCACCACCTTTATAATCCTGCAGACCCACGGCCCTCCCTGCATCATCCCCACCACCTTTATGATCCTGCAGACCCACGGCCCTCCCTGCATCATCCCACCACCTTTATAATCCTGCAGACCCACGGCCCTCCCTGCATCATCCCACCACCTTTATGATCCTGCAGACCCACGGCCCTCCCTGCATCATCCCACCACCTTTATGATCCTGCAGACCCACGGCCCTCCCTGCCTCATCCCCACCACCTTTATGATCCTGCAGACCCACGGCCCTCCCTGCATCATCCCACCACCTTTATGATCCTGCAGACCCACGGCCCTCCCTGCATCATCCCCACCACCTTTATGATCCTGCAGACCCACGGCCCTCCCTGCATCATCCCACCACCTTTATGATCCTGCAGACCCACGGCCCTCCCTGCATCATCCCACCACCTTTATGATCCTGACACCCACGGCCCTCCCTGCATCATCCCACCACCTTTATGATCCTGCAGACCCACGGCCCTCCCTGCATCATCCCACCACCTTTATAATCCTGCAGACCCACGGCCCTCCCTGCATCATCCCACCACCTTTATGATCCTGCAGACCCACGGCCCTCCCTGCATCATCCCCACCACCTTTATGATCCTGCAGACCCACGGCCCTCCCTGCATCATCCCCACCACCTTTATGATCCTGCAGACCCACGGCCCTCCTGCATCATCCCCACCACCTTTATGATCCTGCAGACCCACGGCCCTCCCTGCATCATCCCCACCACCTTTATGATCCTGACACCCACGGCCCTCCCTGCATCATCCCACCACCTTTATGATCCTACAGACCCACGGCCCTCCCTGCATCATCCCACCACCTTTATGATCCTGCAGACCCACGGCCCTCCCTGCATCATCCCACCACCTTTATGATCCTGCAGACCCACGGCCCTCCCTGCATCATCCCCACCACCTTTATGATCCTGCAGACCCACGGCCCTCCCTGCATCATCCCCACCACCTTTATGATCCTGCAGCACCCACGGCCCTCCCTGCATCATCCCACCACCTTTATAATCCTGCAGACCCACGGCCCTCCCTGCCTCATCCCACCACCTTTATGATCCTACAGACCCACGGCCCTCCCTGCATCATCCCACCACCTTTATAATCCTGCAGACCCACGGCCCTCCCTGCCTCATCCCACCACCTTTATAATCCTGCAGACCCACGGCCCTCCCTGCCTCATCCCACCACCTTTATGATCCTGCAGACCCACGGCCCTCCCTGCATCATCCCCACCACCTTTATGATCCTGCAGACCCACGGCCCTCCCTGCATCATCCCACCACCTTTATGATCCTGCAGACCCACGGCCCTCCCTGCATCATCCCACCACCTTTATGATCCTGCACACCCACGGCCCTCCCTGCATCATCCCACCACCTTTATGATCCTGCAGACCCACGGCCCTCCCTGCATCATCCCACCACCTTTATAATCCTGCAGACCCACGGCCCTCCCTGCATCATCCCACCACCTTTATAATCCTGCAGACCCACGGCCCTCCCTGCATCATCCCACCACCTTTATAATCCTGCAGACCCACGGCCCTCCCTGCATCATCCCACCACCTTTATGATCCTGCAGACCCACGGCCCTCCCTGCATCATCCCACCACCTTTATGATCCTGCAGACCCACGGCCCTCCCTGCCTCATCCCCACCACCTTTATGATCCTGCAGACCCACGGCCCTCCCTGCATCATCCCACCACCTTTATGATCCTGCAGACCCACGGCCCTCCCTGCATCATCCCCACCACCTTTATGATCCTGCAGACCCACGGCCCTCCCTGCATCATCCCCACCACCTTTATGATCCTGACACCCACAGCCCTCCCTGCATCATCCCCACCACCTTTATGATCCTACAGACCCACGGCCCTCCCTGCATCATCCTCACCACCTTTATGATCCTGCAGACCCACGGCCCTCCCTGCATCATCCCACCACCTTTATGATCCTGCAGACCCACGGCCCTCCCTGCATCATCCCACTACCTTTATAATCCTGCAGACCCACGGCCCTCCCTGCCTCATCCCACCACCTTTATGATCCTGCAGACCCACGGCCCTCCCTGCCTCATCCCACCACCTTTATTCCCACCTCATCGCCTGAGCCCTGTGTCCACAGAACCCAGAAGGTAAGAGGCAAGAAGCCTGCTAGAAGAGACAGACGGCCTCCTAGACAGGCAGACACCGGAGCACTTCCCCTCCACATCAGGTCTAGTATCAACCCCCCCAACCTGGAGCTCTATCCCATAGTATTCTGGACAGACAATATTAGCGCGGTATCCTCTCGCCCAGTCCTCGCACTACTGCGCCATTTTATCCTTCGTTGTCTAGAGCTAAATCTCTGGTTTAAGGCAACACATGTTCCCGGGGTACGGTTTAGCAGACTCTCTGTCCCGCTTCCAGATGAGCACGCGGAGCAGTCAGCAACCGCAGTGCCACCTGCTTATGGAACATTGCTGACCCTGGTGAAGGAATCCATAGCTCCGACCACCTTCCGATCCTATTACAGTACCTGGCTCCGATGGCTCGGTGTCCTAAACAAGGAACAGGAATACGGGATCATCATAGCAGAGTCATCGCCACTCCAGGTCTACTGGAGGCCATGCGGTCTCAAGGAGCCTCTAGTGCGGCAGCCGCTAAGACTCCATCCGCGCTAGCCTGTCAGTGAATGGAACGGGAGGGAGAAGATTCTCATTTCCTGGGCTGGAAAAAATCATCCAGCACAAAAACAGACAAACGCAGAGCAATTTCCCCGGCCATTGTGAATCCACTACTACTGGCTCTCCCAGGGGTGTGCGCGGATTCTTCGAAACACCTCCTTTTCGCTCTGCATTTATTCTTTGTTTTTGGGGGCTTTTCGCATTAGAGAATTAATATCACGACGGAGGCGCTTTACAGGGCGGTTTACAAAAGATGATGTCCTCCTATTTTCCAATTCCATTCTTGTTTGGCTAGGAGAATCCAGCTTCAGGTAGCCAGGAACACAACACCTCCTTGCTGAGCTCTTCCCTCCAGGACAGAGAACTCCCAGCCCTGTTAGCAGCTCCAGGATAATCACACACCCCCAGACACAGCTGCTGGCTGCGTTTATATCAGCCCAAAACATGGACTGGACCGTGGGGAGCAGCCACCCACCCTACTCTTTAGCTGCTCCCAGTAGAGCCGGCCCGGATCGGCTTTGCAGCCATGCTATTTAACAAAGACAAAACAGCACTAGCTGCTGCAGACAAAAACCGGCTCTCACCTCACCGAGGCCAGCAACCTCGGTGACAACGTCCTCTGCCATCACATATGACACCTTGCACCTTACCACAGACCTCACACTCTCCCTGCTGCCCTGTGCATAGTGGACACAGCAGGGAGCTTACTCACCTCTTCAGCCAGGGCACTTTAGTAGTGTCCTGGCTGCCATGCCCAAATAACGATCAGGCCCACTGAATTACACTGCTGAGGGCTCCGATCCAAGCACTCTCCTGCACCAGCAATAAAGGGAAGGGGGATCCTCTAGGCCGCTGTCACCAATGATTTAATACTGGGGGAGTTGAGGCGGAGGGATGGCCATACTGAACCAACCTTGCTAACTAATCCGGGTGTGTTGCTCCTCATGAACCAGCCTTACCACTAATCAGGTATGTGCTCCGCAGAACCAACCTTACCACCCCTAATCAGGTGTGTGCTCCACAGAACCAACCCTACCAGCTAATCCAGGTATGTGCTCCACAGAACCAGCCCTACAGCTAATAAGGATGCCAACCTGTTCATGGATAAGCTGGAGGAGAGGATTTCTATCTACATGCCAGGACTGACCCTCCGGCATACTTCACGGCACACTGATGACCTGCACCCGGTCTGGACAAGCTCTGAGGGGGAGCACTGCTAGGCTTCACAAAACCTCCCACTGACTTTCGGGGCCTCTGTATGGGGGCCATGAGGAAATGAACCAGCCCTAGCATCCAGCAAAGGCGGCCGTCATGTCTGGGTCACATATTCCAGTCAAAAACCTACTTTTGATTTTCCCTCTCACTTATTGGTCACTCACTCCCGCCAGTCGATGCTCAGCTCCTCCTGCCGGTGTTAGCTCCTCTCCCGTCGGTGTTAGCTCCTCCCGGTCGGTGTGCTCCCTTCCGTCGGTCGTTAGCTCTCTCCCGTCGGTGTTAGCTCCCTCCCGCCGGTGTTAGCTCACTCCCCCGTCGGTGTTAGCTCCCACCCGTCGCGTGTTAGCTCCTCCCGCCGGTGTTAGCTCCTCCCGCCCGGTGTTGGCTCTCTCCACGCCCGGTGTTAGCTCACTCCCCGTCGGTGTTAGCTCCCTCCTTCGGTGTTAGCTCCCACTCCTGCCGGTGTTAGCTCCTCCCCGCCCGGTGTTAGCTCCTCCCGTCGGTGTTGGCTTTCCTCCTGTCGGTGTTAGCTCCTCCCGCGAGGTGTTGGCTCCTCCCGCCGGTGTTAGCTCCTCCCGCCGGTGTTGGCTCCTCCCGCCGGTGTTAGCTCCTCCGCCGGTGTTAGCTCCCTCCCGCCGGTGTTAGTTCTTCAGCACAAAGTGCATGGCAGCTTTAGTCTTTCAAGGTGACAAGGCAGCGGCATGGAACAATTGCTGGAAGAAATCCGGTCCGAGAATCAGAGGGAACGGCCCGGCTGACTTCTCTTCTGGATCAGAGATCCTGCAGACCCACGGCCCTCCCTGCCTCATCCCCACCACCTTTATGATCCTGGCACCCACGGCCCTCCCTTCATCATCCCACCACCTTTATGATCCTGACACCCACAGCCCTCCCTGCATCATCCCCACCACCTTTATAATCCTGCAGACCCACGGCCCTCCCTGCATCATCCCACCACCTTTATAATCCTGCAGACCCACGGCCCTCCCTGCCTCATCCCCACCACCTTTATGATCCTGCAGACCCACGGCCCTCCCTGCATCATCCCACCACCTTTGTAATCCTGCAGACCCACGGCCCTCCCTGCCCATCCCCACCACCTTTATGATCCTGCAGACCCACGGCCCTCCTCTTCGCCTCATCACCTTATGATCCTGCAGACCCACGGCCCTCCCTGCAGCATCATCCCCTTCACCACCTTATGATCCTGACACCCACGGCCCTCCCTGCATCATCCCACACCACCTTTATGATCCCTGCAGACCCACGGCCCTCCTGCCTCATATCCCCTACCACCGCTATGATCCTGCAGACCCACGGCCTCTCCCTGCCTCATCACGCCACCACCTTGGCGATCCTGCAGACCCACGGCCCTCCCTGCCTCATCCCTGCTACCACCTTTATGATCCTGCAGGCCCATGGCCCTCCCTGTATCATCCCCACCACCTTTATGATCCTGACACCCACGGCCCTCCTGCCTCATCCCCACCACCTTTATGAGTCCTGACACCCACGGCCCTCCCTGCCTCATCCCACCACCTTTTATGATCCTGCAGACCCACGGCCCTCCTGCATCATCCCACCACCTTTATGATCCTGACACCCACAGCCCTCCCTGCCTTATCCCCACCACCTTTATGATCCTGCAGACCCACGGCCCTCCCGCATCATCCCCACCACCTTGATGATCTGAGACACCCACGGCCCTCCCTGCATCATCCCACCACCTTTATAATCCTGACAACCACGGCCCTCCCTGCCTCATCCCCACCACCTTTATGATCCTGACACCCACGGCCCTCCATGCCTCATCCCTACCACCTTTATGATCCTGACACCCACAGCCCTCCCCTGCCTCATCCCCACTCACTCTTTATGATCCTGACACCCACAGCCCCTCCTGCCTCATCCCCACCACCTTTGTAATTCTGACACCCACGGCCCTCCCTGCATCATCTCCCACCACCTTTATGATCCATGGACACCCACGGCCCTCCCTGCCTCATCCCCACCACCTTTATAATCCTGACACCCACGGCCCTCCTGCCTCATCCCCACCACCTTTATGAGTCCTGCAGCACCCACGGCCCTCCCTGCCTCATCCCCACCACCTTTATGAGTCCTGAGCACCCACAGCCCTCCCTGCCTCATCCCCACCACCTTTATGATCCTGACACCCACGGCCCCCTCCTGCCTCATCCCCACCACCTTATAGATCCTGAGCACCCACAGCTCCTCCCTGCCTCATCCCCACCACCTTATGTAATCCTGACACCCACGGCCCTCCCCTGCATCATCCCCACCACCTTTATGATCCTGACACCCACGGCCTCCCTGCATCATCACCACCACCTTTATAATCCTGCAGACCCACGGCCCTCCCCTGCCTCATCCCCACCACCTTTATGATCCTGCAGACCTACGGCCCTCCTGCATCATCCCCACCACCTTTATGATCCTGCGGCACCCACGGCCCTCACTGCATCATCCCACCACCACTCTTATGATCCTGCAGCACCCATGGCCCTCCCCTGTATCATCCCACCACCTTTATAATCCTGCAGCTACCTCCACGGCCCTCCCCCTCGCCTCATCCCCACCACCTTTATGATCCTGAACACCCACCGGCCCTCCCTGCCTCATCCTCACCACACTTTATGATCCTGACACCCACAGCCCTCCCTGCCTCATCCCCACCACCTTTATGATCCTGACACCCACAGCTGCCCTCCCTGCCTCATCCCCACCACCTTTATGATCCTGACACCCACGGCCCTCCCTGCATCCATCCCACCACCTTTATAATCCTGACACCCACGGCCCTCCCTGCATCATCCCCACCACCTTTATGATCCTGCAGACCCACGTGCCCCTCCTTCTGCATCATCCCCACCACCTTTATGATCCTGCAGACCCACGGCCCTCCCTGCATCATCCCCACCACCTTTATGATCCTGCAGACCCACGGCCCTCCCTGCCTCATCCCCACCACTCTTTATGATCCTGAGCACCCACGGCCCTCCCTGCTCATCCCACCACCTTTATGATCCTGCAGACCCACGGCCCTCCTGCCTCTATCCTCACCACCTTTATGATCCTGCAGACCCACGGCCCTCTCCTGCATCATCCTCACCACCTTTATGATCCTGCAGACCCACGGCCCCTCCCTTCTGCCCTCATCCCCACCACCTTTATGATCCTGCAGACCCACAGCCCTCCCTGCATCATCCCCACCACCTTTATTCCCACACCTCATCGCCTGAGCCCTGTGTCCACAGAACCCAGAAGGTAAGCAGGCAAGAAGCCTGCTAGAAGCACACAGACGGCTCTCCTAGACAGGCAGACACCGGAGCACTTCCCCTCCACATCAGGTCTAGTATCACCCCCCCACCCCAACCTGGAGCTCTATCTCATAGTACTCTGGACAGACAATATTAGCGCGGTATCCTCTCGCCCAGTCCTCGCACTACTGCGCCATTTTTATCCTTCGTTGTCCAGAGCTAAACTCTGGTTTAAGGCAACACATGTTCCCCGGGCAACGGCTTAGCAGACTCTGCTCGCTTCCAGATGAGCACGCGGGCAGTCAGCAACCGCAGTGCCACCTGCTTATGGAACATTGCTGACCCTGGTGAAGTGAATCCATAGCTCCGACCACCTTCCGATCCTATTACAGTACCTGGCCCTGGCGGGCTCGGTGTCCTAAACAAGGAACAGGAATACGGGATCATCATAGCAGAGTCATCGCCACTCCAGCGTCTACTGGAGGCCATGCGCCCCCAGGAGCTTCAGTGCGGCAGCCGCTAAGACTCCATCCGCGCTAGCCTGTCAGTGAATGGAACGGGAGGGAGAAGATTCTCATTTCCTGGGCTGGAAAAAATCATCCAGCACAAAAACAGACAAGCATGAAGCAATTTCCCGGCCATCGTAGATCCACTACTATTGGCTCTCCCGCGGTGTGTGCGGATTCTTCGGAAACACTCCTTTTTCGTTTCTGCATTTATTCTTTGTTTTTTTTTTTGGGAGCTTTTAGCATTAGAGAATTAATATCTGACGGAGCGCTGGCGGTTTACAAAAGATGATGTCCTCTATTTTCCAATTCCATTCTTGTTGGCTGCCGAAATCCAAAGAAAACGGATCAGCAGGGAAATGGCCGTGTGTCCGTTATGCGCTATTGGAGGCGGCCCTGTTCACAACCTCCATCAATATCAGACCCCCAACAAAGGCTCACTGTTCATTCCCGGGGCCTCAGCTCTTTCCTTAGATCAATTCCGCCACACACGGGCAGCACGATTGTTCCGGGCAGGGGCCACTGTCAGGATACCTTTTTCACTACACATTCTTTTCGGATAGGAGCTGCCACCACCGCTTTTCTATACGGTTTGTCCGAAGTAGAGATTAAGGGTAAGGTGATTGGAAATCTAACTGACACAAATCCTATATTCGTCCCAACCCTTTTGTCAGGGTTCACTGGTTGAAACTTTGCCGGCTTGACATATGACATTAACTTTTGCTCAGCAAAACAAACAAAGTTCAGGCGCTTCACGCCAGCCTCACTGCGCATGCCCGCATCCTCCACCAAATGTGGGAGTCGCTCTGGTAGACAGCGGTGCGGGTGCAGTTTAGAGGCAAAACAAGGAGTCCAGATTGTGCAACAAACAGTGTTTTATTCACACTTGCACACAAAACGAAAAACAGTCTCTTGGTGACAGTTCACACACAACGGAAATAACGTAGCCAAACAAAAACAGTCCAACACAGGTTCAGTCACCTGGGAGGTGTAGGTGCAGGTTCGCACCACGCTGTCGGCCCAGCCGCAGGAGAATCCAGCTTCAGGTAGCCAGGAACACAACACCTCCTTGCTGGAGCTCTTCCCTCCAGGACAGAGAACTCCCAGCCCTGTTAGCAGCTCCAGGATAATCACACACCCCCAGACACAGCTGCTGGCTGCGTTTTATATCCAGCCCAAAACATGGACTGGACCGTGGGAGCAGCCACCCACCCTACTCTTTAGCTGCTCCCAGTAAGAGCCGGCCCGGATCGGCTTTGCAGCCATGCTATTTAACAAAGACAAAACAGCACTAGCTGCTGCAGACAAAAACCCGGCTCTCACCTCACCGAGGCCAGCAACCTCGGTGACACGTACCTGCCATCACATATGACACCTTGCACCTTACCACAGACCTCACACTCTCCCTGCTGCCCTGTGCATAGTGGACACAGCAGGGAGCTTACCATGGCAGCCAGGGCTTTAGTAGTGTCCTGGCTGCCATGGTAACCGATCGGAGCCCCGCAATTACACTGCTGGGGCTCCGATCAGAGCTGCCACTGCACCAGCAATAAAGGGGGGGGAAAGGGGGATCCTGTGGCCGCTGTCACCAATGATTTAATACTGGGGTTGGCG
This sequence comes from Bufotes viridis, assembly GCA_033119425.1. Taxonomy (NCBI): domain Eukaryota; kingdom Metazoa; phylum Chordata; class Amphibia; order Anura; family Bufonidae; genus Bufotes; species Bufotes viridis. Next base: position 816,886 of record CM065593.1, on the reverse strand, counting down.
GAGGAGGCCATACTGAACCAACCTTACAACTAATCAGGTATGTGCTCCGTAGAACCAACCTTACCACTAATCAGGTATGTGCTCCGCAGAACCAACCTTACCACTAATCAGGTGTGTGCTCCACAGAACCAACCCTACAACTAATCAGGTATGTGCTCCACAGAACCAACCCTACAACTAATAAGGATGCCAACCTGTTCATGGATAAACTGGAGGAGGGATTTCTATCTACATGCAGGACTGACCCTCCGGCATACTTCTGGCACACTGATGACCTGCACCCGGTCTGGACAAGCTCTGAGGGGGAGCTGCTAGGCTTCCACAAAACCTCCACTGACTTTCGGGGCCTCTGTATGGGGGCCATGGAGGTAATGACCAGCCCTAGCATCCAGCAAGGCGGCCGTCATGTCTGGGTCACATATTCCAGTCAAAACCTACTTTTGATTTCCCTCTCCTTATTGGTCACTCCTCCCGCCAGTGTTAGCTCCTCCTGCCGGTGTTAGCTCCTCCCGTCGGTGTTAGCTCCTCCCGTCGGTGTTAGCTCCTTCCGTCGGTGTTAGCTCCTCCCGTCGGTGTTAGCTCCTCCCGCCGGTGTTAGCTCCTCCCGTCGGTGTTAGCTCCTCCCGTCGGTGTTAGCTCCTCCCGCCGGTGTTAGCTCCTCCCGCCGGTGTTAGCTCCTCCCGCCGGTGTTAGCTCCTCCCGTCGGTGTTAGCTCCTCCTTCCGGTGTTAGCTCCTCCTGCTGGTGTTAGCTCCTCCCGCCGGTGTTAGCTCCTCCCGTCGGTGTTAGCTCCTCCTGTCGGTGTTAGCTCCTCCCGCGGGTGTTAGCTCCTCCCGCCGGTGTTAGCTCCTCCCGCCGGTGTTAGCTCCTCCCGCCGGTGTTAGCTCCTCCCGCCGGTGTTAGCTCCTCCCGCCGGTGTTAGTTCTTCAGCACAAAGTGCATGGCAGCTTTAGTCTTTCAAGGTGACAAGGCAGCGGCATGGAACAATTGCTGGAAGAAATCCGTCCGAGAATCAGAGGGAACGGCCCGGCTGACTTCTCTTCTGGATCAGAGATCCTGCAGACCCACGGCCCTCCCTGCCTCATCCCCACCACCTTTATGATCCTGACACCCACGGCCCTCCCTTCATCATCCCACCACCTTTATGATCCTGACACCCACAGCCCTCCCTGCATCATCCCACCACCTTTATAATCCTGCAGACCCACGGCCCTCCCTGCATCATCCCACCACCTTTATAATCCTGCAGACCCACGGCCCTCCCTGCCTCATCCCCACCACCTTTATGATCCTGCAGACCCACGGCCCTCCCTGCATCATCCCACCACCTTTATAATCCTGCAGACCCACGGCCTCTCCCTCCCATCCCCACCACCTTGCGTCCATCCTGCAGACCCACGGCCCTCCCTGCCTCGTCCCCCACCACCTTTATGATCCTGCAGACCCACGGCCCTCCCTGCATCATCCCCACCACCTTTATGATCCTGCAGACCCACGGCCCTCCCTGCATCATCCCACCACCTTTATGATCCTGCAGACCCACGGCCCTCCTGCCATCATCCCCACCACCTTTATGATCCTGCAGACCCACGGCCCTCCCTGCCTCATCCCCACCACCTTTATGATCCTGCAGACCCACGGCCCTCCCTGCCTCATCCCCACCACCTTTATGATCCTGCAGACCCATGGCCCTCCCTGCATCATCCCCACCACCTTTATGATCCTGCACACCCACGGCCCTCCCTGCCTCATCCCCACCACCTTTATGATCCTGCAGACCCACGGCCCTCCCTGCCTCATCCCCACCACCTTTATGATCCTGCAGACCCACGGCCCTCCCTGCATCATCCCCACCACCTTTATGATCCTGACACCCACGGCCCTCCCTGCCTTATCCCCACCACCTTTATGATCCTGCAGACCCACGGCCCTCCCTGCATCATCCCCACCACCTTTATGATCCTGACACCCACGGCCCTCCCTGCATCATCCCACCACCTTTATAATCCTGACACCCACGGCCCTCCCTGCCTCATCCCCACCACCTTTATGATCCTGACACCCACGGCCCTCCATGCCTCATCCCCACCACCTTTATGATCCTGACACCCACAGCCCTCCCTGCACTCATCCCCACCACCTTTATGATCCTGACACCCACAGCCCTCCCTGCCTCATCCCCACCACCTTTATGATCCTGACAGCCCACGGCCCTCCCTGCATCATCCCCACCACCTTTATGATCCTGCAGCACCCACGGCCCTCCCTGCCTCATCCCCACCACCTTTATAATCCTGACACCCACGGCCCTCCCTGCCTCATCCCCACCACCTTTATGATCCTGACACCCACGGCCCTCCCTGCCTCATCCCCACCACCTTTATGATCCTGACACCCACAGCCCTCCCTGCCTCATCCCCACCACCTTTATGATCCTGACACCCACGGCCCTCCCTGCCTCATCCCCACCACCTTTATGATCCTGACACCCACAGCCCTCCCTGCCTCATCCCCACCACCTTTATGATCCTGACACCCACGGCCCTCCCTGCATCATCCCACCACCTTTATAATCCTGACACCCACGGCCCTCCCTGCATCATCCCACCACCTTTATAATCCTGCAGACCCACGGCCCCTCCTGCCTCATCCCCACCACCTTTATGATCCTGCAGACCCACGGCCCTCCCTGCATCATCCCCACCACCTTTATGATCCTGCAGACCCACGGCCCTCCCTGCATCATCCCCACCACCTTTATGATCCTGCAGACCCATGGCCCTCCCTGTATCATCCCACCACCTTTATAATCCTGACACCCACGGCCCTCCCTGCCTCATCCCCACCACCTTTATGATCCTGGACACCCACGGCCCTCCTGCCTCATCCCCACCACCTTTATGATCCTGACACCCACAGCCCTCCCTGCCTCATCCCCACCACCTTTATGATCCTGACACCCACAGCCCTCCCTGCCTCATCCCCACCACCTTTATGATCCTGACACCCACGGCCCTCCCTGCATCATCCCACCACCTTTATAATCCTGACACCCACGGCCCTCCCTGCATCATCCCCACCACCTTTATGATCCTGCAGACCCACGGCCCTCCCTGCATCATCCCCACCACCTTTATGATCCTGCAGACCCACGGCCCTCCCTGCATCATCCCCACCACCTTTATGATCCTGCAGACCCACGGCCCTCCCTGCCTCATCCCCACCACCTTTATGATCCTGACACCCACGGCCCTCCCTGCCTCATCCCCACCACCTTTATGATCCTGCAGACCCACGGCCCTCCCTGCCTCATCCCCACCACCTTTATGATCCTGCAGACCCACGGCCCTCCCTGCATCATCCCCACCACCTTTATGATCCTGCAGACCCACGGCCCTCCCTGCCTCATCCCCACCACCTTTATGATCCTGCAGACCCACAGCCCTCCCTGCATCATCCCCACCACCTTTATTCCCACCTCATCGCCTGAGCCCTGTGTCCACAGAACCCAGAAGGTAAGAGGCAAGAAGCCTGCTAGAAGACACAGACGGCCTCCTAGACAGGCAGACACCGGAGCACTTCCCCTCCACATCAGGTCTAGTATCACCCCCCCCCCCCCACCCCAACCTGGAGCTCTATCCCATAGTATTCTGGACAGACAATATTAGCGCGGTATCCTCTCGCCCAGTCCTCGCACTACTGCGCCATTTTATCCTTCGTTGTCTAGAGCTAAATCTCTGGTTTAAGGCAACACATGTTCCCGGGGTACGGTTTAGCAGACTCTCTGTCCCGCTTCCAGATGAGCACGCGGAGCAGTCAGCAACCGCAGTGCCACCTGCTTATGGAACATTGCTGACCCTGGTGAAGGAATCCATAGCTCCGACCACCTTCCGATCCTATTACAGTACCTGGCTCCGATGGCTCGGTGTCCTAAACAAGGAACAGGGAATACGGGATCATCATAGCAGAGTCATCGCCACTCCAGGTCTACTGGAGGCCATGCGGTCTCCAGGAGCCTCTAGTGCGGCAGCCGCTAAGACTCCATCCGCGCTAGCCTGTCAGTGAATGGAACGGGAGGGAGAAGATTCTCATTTCCTGGGCTGGAAAAAATCATCCAGCACAAAAACAGACAAACGCAGAGCAATTTCCCCGGCCATTGTGAATCCACTACTATTGGCTCTCCCCGGGGTGTGCGCGGATTCTTCGGAAACACTCCTTTTTCGCTCTGCATTTATTCTTTGTTTTTTTGGGGCTTTTCGCATTAGAGAATTAATATCACGACGGAGCGCTTTACAGGGCGGTTTACAAAAAGATGATGTCCTCCTATTTTCCAATTCCATTCTTGTTTGGCTGCCGAAATCCAAAACGGATCAGCAGGGAAATGGCCGTATTGTCCCGTTATACGCTATTGGAGGCGGCCCTGTTCACAACCTCCATCAATATCAGACCCCCAACAAAAGGCTCACTGTTCATTCCCGGGACGCCTCAGCTCTTTCCTTAGATCAATTCCGCCACACACGGGCAGCCGATTGTTCCCGGGCAGGGCTGTCAGGATGCCTTTTCACTACACATTCTTTTCGGATAGGAGCTGCCACCACCGCTTTTCTATACGGTTTGTCCGAAGTAGAGATTAAAGAATTAGGTGATTGGAAATCTAACTGACACAAATCCTATGTTCGTCCCAACCTTTTGTCATTTTATAATTGTGGATCGTGGGACATTCTTTCGCGCACTGGGCCAACAACGGAGCAGCTGTGAGGTGTCTCCAGTACAGGTGAGATGGGGGGCACCAGGGGGCTCTGTTGGTCCCAGATTCACCCAGAAGTGACCCACATATGGAATCTTGGTCCTTCCCTTTATTCTCATTGTACAGTCCGGGGAGATGACCTGGGCTCTCAGAAGAATGTCCAATGTAAACACACCATAAAAGCAGATTCAGCCCGATGTTGTGCCCTAGTTAATGGCGTTTCGCTGGTTTGGTCAGAAATAGTTTCCAGATCTACCTGGTTTGCGGCTAAAAGCTATTTCGCCATGGAGAGGTGCCGTAAAAAACTGAATATGGCAGTCTCAGCGTTTTTATTAGACATAGGGAGATTGAGAGTGGTGGTAATTCCTTAAAAAGACAGGACGACGTCCATTTGAACACTATAGGCCTAGATATATTACAAATATGGACTTTCAGAATGGTATTGACTGGGTTCTGGCCTCGTGGGGCCGTCTCTCAGGTAAGGTTTAACCTTCAAGACGTTGGCGGGGTTGTGAGGCCAGAATTTTAATACTGAGACGTGGTACCCCACGGGTTTATCTCTCGGTTGGAGACTCTTGGAGGTTGGGTTATAATATCGTAAGCCCGCGGAGGCGCGCTGTGGCAGGCATATCGTTTTCGGAGTTATGTGTAATTATTCAATAAAGCTCTGGCCAGGTAAATCCCACATGGCGTGTCCGCCTAAAATCCATAAAGTCTAATGTAAAGAATTGTGTTTGCTGTCGCCTGTATGTGATGCGCCTAATTCGGCGGTCAAGTAATTTCCATCCAACCACCGATCGCAGTCTCAGCTACTAAACGTCCCGGATACAACTATATACCTAAAGAAGAAGACCATACAGACATCGGTCTACCATAGCCCGCCCGGAGGTCCAGCATACCCGAGATGGGACGGCTTCCATTGTCTGTCCTTCAACAGTAGGCGCAGGTTTATGATGCTTCACCTCATGTACCAATGTCTGATGAAGGAGCCTCTGTGCTCTGAAAGCTGCAAATGGAATTGTTTTTTTAAAACACTGAGAAAACTGCGCTGCGCTGATTCAGCCGGGACAGATTGGAGCAGCCAGAGTACACGGAGAGTCTCCTGACGTAGTCAGTCACGGGTTACCGGAGTGGCCTCCAAACAAACCAGAGAAGCAGCACCGCAAATATTTTCAGTTACCCAGCATTTATAGAGTGTGAGCTCTTGCGGGCAGGGTCCTCTACCCCTCTGTACCCGTCTTTCTTATTTCCTGTAACCCGGGCTGGAGGGACGTGGAATTAATGGCGCTTCAATACATAATAATAATTTATTGGACTTCCAGAACCTCATAGAATCACCACCATGGAGCTATCAACACCGGTCCAGTCATGTCCAGGTTCCACCTCTGCTTCGTCAGGGGCGTCCCGGGGATTATCCCGCATATTCAGTATCTACAGAAACCGTAGATATGTCTCTTTCTATTACCCTCAGTTCACACCTGAGCGTTTTACAGCGCGTTTCCTATTTCCAAAATGCACTGTGATACGCGCATATCAAATACGCTCAAGTGTGAACCCAGCGTTAGATATGATTAAAATGTTTTATCCGATAACCAAAATACTAATCATTAAATAGTAAAAACCATTCATTTAATACTGAGAAAAAACTAAATTCAGATTTCGGCCAATAAAAATCAGCTGCGACTATATCCCGCCTCGCCTACGGACTCATGAGAGAGGCGGGATACTAGAAGCAGCTGATTGGTCCGTATATAACATGTGACTACAGACTCATGAGAGAGGCGGGATACTAGAAGCAGCTGATTGGTGCGTATATAACATGTGACTACAGACTCATGAGAGAGGCGGGATACTAGAAGCAGCTGATTGGTCTGTATATAACATGTGACTACAGACTCATAAGAGAGGCGGGATACTAGAAGCAGCTGATTGGTGCGTATATAACATGTGACTACAGACTCATGAGAGAGGCGGGATACTAGAAGCAGCTGATTGGTCTGTATATAACATGTGACTACAGACTCATGAGAGAGGCGGGATACTAGAAGCAGCTGATTGGTCTGTATATAACATGTGACTACAGACTCATGAGAGAGGCGGGATACTAGAAGCAGCTGATTGGTCTGTATATAACATGTGACTACGGACTCATGAGAGAGGCGGGATACTAGAAGCAGCTGATTGGAGCGTATACAACATGTGACTACAGACTCATGAGAGAGGCGGGATACTAGAAGCAGCTGATTGGTCCGTATATAACATGTGACTACAGATTCATGAGAGAGGCGGGATACTAGAAGCAGCTGATTGGTCCGTATATAACATGTGACTACAGACTCATGAGAGAGGCGGGATACTAGAAGCAGCTGATTGGTCCGTATATAACATGTGACTACAGACTCATGAGAGAGGCGGGATACTAGAAGCAGCTGATTGGTCCGTATATAACATGTGACTACGGACTCATGAGAGAGGCGGGATACTAGAAGCAGCTGATTGGTCCGTATATAACATGTGACTACAGACTCATGAGAGAGGCGGGATACTAGAAGCAGCTGATTGGTCCGTATATAACATGTGACTACAGATTCATGAGAGAGGCGGGATACTAGAAGCAGCTGATTGGTCCGTATACAACATGTGACTACAGACTCATGAGAGAGTCGAGATACTAGAAGCAGCTGATTGGTGCGTATATAACATGTGACTACGGACTCATGAGAGAGGCGGGATACTAGAAGCAGCTGATTGGTGCGTATATAACATGTGACTACGGCCTCATGAGAGAGGCGGGATACTAGAAGCAGCTGATTGGTCCGTATATAACATGTGACTACAGACTCATGAGAGAGGCGGGATACTAGAAGCAGCTGATTGGTCCGTATATAACATGTGACTACAGACTCATGAGAGAGGCGGGATACTAGAAGCAGCTGATTGGTCCGTATATAACATGTGACTACAGACTCATGAGAGAGGCGGGATACTAGAAGCAGCTGATTGGTCCGTATATAACATGTGACTACAGACTCATGAGAGAGGCGGGATACTAGAAGCAGCTGATTGGTCCGTATATAACATGTGACTACAGACTCATGAGAGAGGCGGGATACTAGAAGCAGCTGATTGGTCCGTATATAACATGTGACTACAGACTCATGAGAGAGGCGGGATACTAGAAGCAGCTGATTGGTCCGTATATAACATGTGACTACAGACTCATGAGAGAGGCGGGATACTAGAAGCAGCTGATTGGTCCGTATATAACATGTGACTACAGACTCATGAGAGAGGCGGGATACTAGAAGCAGCTGATTGGTCCGTATATAACATGTGACTACAGACTCATGAGAGAGGCGGGATACTAGAAGCAGCTGATTGGTCCGTATATAACATGTGACTACAGACTCATGAGAGAGGCGGGATACTAGAAGCAGCTGATTGGTCCGTATATAACATGTGACTACAGACTCATGAGAGAGGCGGGATACTAGAAGCAGCTGATTGGAGCGTATACAACAGGTGACTACAGACTCATGAGAGAGGCGGGATACTAGAAGCAGCTGATTGGTGCGTATATAACATGTGACTACAGACTCATGAGAGAGTCGAGATACTAGAAGCAGCTGATTGGTCTGTATACAACATGTGACTACAGATTCATGAGAGAGGCGGGATACTAGAAGCAGCTGATTGGTCTGTATATAACATGTGACTACAGACTCATGAGAGAGGCGGGATACTAGAAGCAGCTGATTGGTGCGTATACAACATGTGACTACAGACTCATGAGAGAGGCGGGATACTAGAAGCAGCTGATTGGTGCGTATACAACATGTGACTACGGCCTCATGAGAGAGGCGGGATACTAGAAGCAGCTGATTGGTCCGTATACAACATGTGACTACAGACTCATGAGAGAGGCGGGATACTAGAAGCAGCTGATTGGTCCGTATATAACATGTGACTACAGACTCATGAGAGAGGCGGGATACTAGAAGCAGCTGATTGGTCTGTATATAACATGTGACTACAGACTCATGAGAGAGGCGGGATACTAGAAGCAGCTGATTGGTCCGTATATAACATGTGACTACAGACTCATGAGAGAGGCGGGATACTAGAAGCAGCTGATTGGTCTGTATATAACATGTGACTACAGACTCATGAGAGAGGCGGGATACTAGAAGCAGCTGATTGGTCCGTATATAACATGTGACTACAGACTCATGAGAGAGGCGGGATACTAGAAGCAGCTGATTGGTCTGTATATAACATGTGACTACAGACTCATGAGAGAGGCGGGATACTAGAAGCAGCTGATTGGAGCGTATATAACATGTGACTACGGACTCATGAGAGAGGCGGGATACTAGAAGCAGCTGATTGGTCCGCATATAACATGTGACTACGCACTTATTGAGAGAGGCGGGATACTAGAAGCAGCTGATTGGTCCGTATACAACATGTGACTACGGACTCATGAGAGAGGCGGGATACTAGAAGCAGCTGATTGGTCCGTATATAACATGTGACTACAGACTCATGAGAGAGGCGGGATACGAGAAGCAGCTGATTGGTCCGTATATAACATGTGACTACGGACTCATGAGAGAGGCGGGATACTAGAAGCAGCTGATTGGTCCGTATATAACATGTGACTACAGACTCATGAGAGAGGCGGGATACTAGAAGCAGCTGATTGGTCCGTATATAACATGTGACTACAGACTCATGAGAGAGGCGGGATACTAGAAGCAGCTGATTGGTCCGTATATAACATGTGACTACAGACTCATGAGAGAGGCGGGATACTAGAAGCAGCTGATTGGTCCGTATATAACATGTGACTACAGACTCATGAGAGAGGCGGGATACTAGAAGCAGCTGATTGGTCCGTATATAACATGTGACTACAGACTCATGAGAGAGGCGGGATACTAGAAGCAGCTGATTGGTCCGTATATAACATGTGACTACAGACTCATGAGAGAGGCGGGATACTAGAAGCAGCTGATTGGTCCGTATACAACATGTGACTACAGACTCATGAGAGAGGCGGGATACTAGAAGCAGCTGATTGGTCCGTATATAACATGTGACTACAGACTCATGAGAGAGGCGGGATACTAGAAGCAGCTGATTGGTCCGTATATAACATGTGACTACAGACTCATGAGAGAGGCGGGATACTAGAAGCAGCTGATTGGTCCGTATATAACATGTGACTACAGACTCATGAGAGAGGCGGGATACTAGAAGCAGCTGATTGGTCCGTATATAACATGTGACTACAGACTCATGAGAGAGGCGGGATACTAGAAGCAGCTGATTGGTCCGTATATAACATGTGACTACAGACTCATGAGAGAGGCGGGATACTAGAAGCAGCTGATTGGTCCGTATATAACATGTGACTACAGACTCATGAGAGAGGCGGGATACTAGAAGCAGCTGATTGGTCCGTATATAACATGTGACTACAGACTCATGAGAGAGGCGGGATACTAGAAGCAGCTGATTGGTCCGTATATAACATGTGACTACGGACTCATGAGAGAGGCGGGATACTAGAAGCAGCTGATTGGTCCGTATATAACATGTGACTACAGACTCATGAGAGAGGCGGGATACTAGAAGCAGCTGATTGGTCCGTATATAACATGTGACTACAGACTCATGAGAGAGGCGGGATACTAGAAGCAGCTGATTGGTCCGTATATAACATGTGACTACAGACTCATGAGAGAGGCGGGATACTAGAAGCAGCTGATTGGTCCGTATATAACATGTGACTACAGACTCATGAGAGAGGCGGGATACTAGAAGCAGCTGATTGGTCCGTATATAACATGTGACTACAGACTCATGAGAGAGGCGGGATACTAGAAGCAGCTGATTGGTCCGTATATAACATGTGACTACAGACTCATGAGAGAGGCGGGATACTAGAAGCAGCTGATTGGTCCGTATATAACATGTGACTACAGACTCATGAGAGAGGCGGGATACTAGAAGCAGCTGATTGGTCCGTATATAACATGTGACTACAGACTCATGAGAGAGGCGGGATACTAGAAGCAGCTGATTGGTCCGTATATAACATGTGACTACAGACTCATGAGAGAGGCGGGATACTAGAAGCAGCTGATTGGTCCGTATATAACATGTGACTACAGACTCATGAGAGAGGCGGGATACTAGAAGCAGCTGATTGGTCCGTATATAACATGTGACTACAGACTCATGAGAGAGGCGGGATACTAGAAGCAGCTGATTGGTCCGTATATAACATGTGACTACAGACTCATGAGAGAGGCGGGATACTAGAAGCAGCTGATTGGTCCGTATATAACATGTGACTACAGACTCATGAGAGAGGCGGGATACTAGAAGCAGCTGATTGGTCCGTATATAACATGTGACTACAGACTCATGAGAGAGGCGGGATACTAGAAGCAGCTGATTGGTCTGTATATAACATGTGACTACAGACTCATGAGAGAGGCGGGATACTAGAAGCAGCTGATTGGTCCGTATATAACATGTGACTACAGACTCATGAGAGAGGCGGGATACTAGAAGCAGCTGATTGGTCCGTATATAACATGTGACTACAGACTCATGAGAGAGGCGGGATACTAGAAGCAGCTGATTGGTCCGTATATAACATGTGACTACAGACTCATGAGAGAGGCGGGATACTAGAAGCAGCTGATTGGTCCGTATATAACATGTGACTACAGACTCATGAGAGAGGCGGGATACTAGAAGCAGCTGATTGGTCCGTATATAACATGTGACTACAGACTCATGAGAGAGGCGGGATACTAGAAGCAGCTGATTGGTCCGTATATAACATGTGACTACAGACTCATGAGAGAGGCGGGATACTAGAAGCAGCTGATTGGTCCGTATATAACATGTGACTACAGACTCATGAGAGAGGCGGGATACTAGAAGCAGCTGATTGGTCCGTATATAACATGTGACTACGGACTCATGAGAGAGGCGGATACTAGAAGCAGCTGATTGGTCCGTATATAACATGTGACTACAGACTCATGGAGAGAGGCGGGATACTAGAAGCAGCTGATTGGTCCGTATATAACATGTGACTACAGACTCATGAGAGAGGCGGGATACTAGAAGCAGCTGATTGGTCCGTATATAACATGTGACTACAGACTCATGAGAGAGGCGGGATACTAGAAGCAGCTGATTGGTCCGTATATAACATGTGACTACAGACTCATGAGAGGCGGGATACTAGAAGCAGCTGATTGGTCCGTATATAACATGTGACTACAGACTCATGAGAGAGGCGGGATACTAGAAGCAGCTGATTGGTCCGTATATAACATGTGACTACAGACTCATGAGAGAGGCGGGATACTAGAAGCAGCTGATTGGTCCGTATATAACATGTGACTACGGACTCATGAGAGAGGCGGGATACTAGAAGCAGCTGATTGGTCCGTATATAACATGTGACTACAGACTCATGAGAGAGGCGGGATACTAGAAGCAGCTGATTGGTCCGTATATAACATGTGACTACAGACTCATGAGAGAGCGGGATACTAGAAGCAGCTGATTGGTCCGTATATAACATGTGACTACAGACTCATGAGAGAGGCGGGATACTAGAAGCAGCTGATTGGTCCGTATACAACATGTGACTACAGACTCATGAGAGAGTCGAGATACTAGAAGCAGCTGATTGGTGCGTATATAACATGTGACTACAGACTCATGAGAGAGGCGGGATACTAGAAGCAGCTGATTGGTCCGTATATAACATGTGACTACAGACTCATGAGAGAGGCGGGATACTAGAAGCAGCTGATTGGTCCGTATATAACATGTGACTACAGACTCATGAGAGAGGCGGGATACTAGAAGCAGCTGATTGGTGCGTATATAACATGTGACTACAGACTCATGAGAGAGGCGGATACTAGAAGCAGCTGATTGGTCCGTATATAACATGTGACTACAGACTCATGAGAGAGGCGGGATACTAGAAGCAGCTGATTGGTCCGTATATAACATGTGACTACAGACTCATGAGAGAGGCGGGATACTAGAAGCAGCTGATTGGTCCGTATATAACATGTGACTACAGACTCATGAGAGAGGCGGGATACTAGAAGCAGCTGATTGGTCCGTATATAACATGTGACTACAGACTCATGAGAGGCGGGATACTAGAAGCAGCTGATTGGTCCGTATATAACATGTGACTACAGACTCATGAGAGAGGCGGGATACTAGAAGCAGCTGATTGGTCCGTATATAACATGTGACTACAGACTCATGAGAGAGGCGGGATACTAGAAGCAGCTGATTGGTCCGTATATAACATGTGACTACAGACTCATGAGAGAGGCGGGATACTAGAAGCAGCTGATTGGTCCGTATATAACATGTGACTACAGACTCATGAGAGAGGCGGGATACTAGAAGCAGCTGATTGGTCCGTATACAACATGTGACTACAGACTCATGAGAGAGGAGAGATACTAGAAGCAGCTGATTGGTCTGTATATAACATGTGACTACAGACTCATGAGAGAGGCGGGATACTAGAAGCAGCTGATTGGTCCGTATATAACATGTGACTACAGACTCATGAGAGAGGCGGATACTAGAAGCAGCTGATTGGTGCGTATATAACATGTGACTACAGACTCATGAGAGAGGCGGGATACTAGAAGCAGCTGATTGGTCCGTATATAACATGTGACTACAGACTCATGAGAGAGGCGGGATACTAGAAGCAGCTGATTGGTCCGTATATAACATGTGACTACAGACTCATGAGAGAGGCGGGATACTAGAAGCAGCTGATTGGTCCGTATATAACATGTGACTACAGACTCATGAGAGAGGCGGGATACTAGAAGCAGCTGATTGGTCCAGATATAACATGTGACTACAGACTCATGAGAGAGGCGAGATACTAGAAGCAGCTGATTGGTCCGTATATAACATGTGACGTACAGACTCATGAGAGAGGCGGATACTAGAAGCAGCTGATTGGTCCGTATATAACATGTGACTACAGACTCATGAGAGAGGCGGATACTAGAAGCAAGCTGATTGGTCCTGTATATAACATGTGACCACAGACTCATGAGAGAGGAGGATACTAGAAGCAGCTGATTGGTCCTGTATATAACATGTGACTACAGACTCATAGAGAGAGGCGTGGATACTAGAAGCAGCTGATTGGTCCGTATACAACATGTGACTACAGACTCAAGAGAGAAGTCGGGATACTAGAAAGCAGCTGATTGAGTCTGTATATAACATGTGTACTACAGACTCAAGGAGAGAGGCGGATACTAGAAGCAGCTGATTGTCCCGCATACGGGCCATGTGACTACGGACTCATGAGAGAGCGCGGATACTAGAAGCAGCTGATTGGTCCGTATATACCATGTGACTACGGACTCATGAGAGAGGCGGGATACTAGAAGCAGCTGATTGGTCCGCGTTATATAACATGAGACTACGGACTCATGAGAGAGGCGGGATACTAGAAGCAGCTGATTGGTCCATATACAACATGTGACTACAGACTCATAGAGAGGCGGGATACTAGAAGCAGCTGATTGGTCCGTATACAAACATGTGACTCACAGACTCATGAGAGGCGGGATACGAGAAGCAGCTGATTGGTCGCGTATATAACATGTGACTACAGACTCATGAGAGAGGCGGGATACTAGAAGCAGCTGATTGGTCCGTATATAACATGTGACTACAGACTCATGAGAGAGGCGGGATACTAGAAGCAGCTGATTGGTCCGTATATAACATGTGACTACAGACTCATGAGAGAGGCGGGATACTAGAAGCAGCTGATTGGTCCGTATACAACATGTGACTACAGACTCATGAGAGAGGCGGATACTAGAAGCAGCTGATTGGTCCGTATATAACATGTGACTACAGACTCATGAGAGAGGCGGGATACTAGAAGCAGCTGATTGGTCCGTATATAACATGTGACTACAGACTCATGAGAGAGGCGGGATACTAGAAGCAGCTGATTGGTCCGTATATAACATGTGACTACAGACTCATGAGAGAGGCGGGATACTAGAAGCAGCTGATTGGTCCGTATATAACATGTGACTACAGACTCATGAGAGAGGCGGGATACTAGAAGCAGCTGATTGGTCCGTATATAACATGTGACTACAGACTCATGAGAGAGGCGGGATACTAGAAGCAGCTGATTGGTCCGTATATAACATGTGACTACAGACTCATGAGAGAGGCGGGATACTAGAAGCAGCTGATTGGTCCGTATATAACATGTGACTACAGACTCATGAGAGAGGCGGGATACTAGAAGCAGCTGATTGGTCCGTATATAACATGTGACTACAGACTCATGAGAGAGGCGGGATACTAGAAGCAGCTGATTGGTCCGTATATAACATGTGACTACAGACTCATGAGAGAGGCGGGATACTAGAAGCAGCTGATTGGTCCGTATATAACATGTGACTACAGACTCATGAGAGAGGCGGGATACTAGAAGCAGCTGATTGGTCCGTATATAACATGTGACTACAGACTCATGAGAGAGGCGGGATACTAGAAGCAGCTGATTGGTCCGTATATAACATGTGACTACAGACTCATGAGAGAGGCGGGATACTAGAAGCAGCTGATTGGTCCGTATACAACATGTGACTACAGACTCATGAGAGAGGCGGATACTAGAAGCAGCTGATTGGTCCGTATATAACATGTGACTACAGACTCATGAGAGAGGCGGGATACTAGAAGCAGCTGATTGGTCCGTATATAACATGTGACTACAGACTCATGAGAGAGGCGGGATACTAG
Source organism: Bufotes viridis (assembly GCA_033119425.1). Taxonomy (NCBI): domain Eukaryota; kingdom Metazoa; phylum Chordata; class Amphibia; order Anura; family Bufonidae; genus Bufotes; species Bufotes viridis. The sequence goes on along the minus strand of CM065593.1, from coordinate 801,271 downwards.
AAGCAGCTGATTGGTCCGTATATAACATGTGACTACAGACTCATGAGAGAGGCGGGATACTAGAAGCAGCTGATTGGTCCGTATATAACATGTGACTACAGACTCATGAGAGAGGCGGGATACTAGAAGCAGCTGATTGGTCCGTATACAACATGTGACTACAGACTCATGAGAGAGGCGGGATACTAGAAGCAGCTGATTGGTCCGTATATAACATGTGACTACAGACTCAAGGAGAGAGGCGGGATACTAGAAGCAGCTGATTGGTCCGTATACAACATGTGACTACAGACTCATGAGAGAGGCGGGATACTAGAAGCAGCTGATTGGTCCGTATATAACATGTGACTACAGACTCAAGGAGAGAGGCGGATACTAGAAGCAGCTGATTGGTCGCGTATACAACATGTGACTACAGACTCAAGGAGAGAGGCGGGATACTAGAAGCAGCTGATTGGTCCGTATATAACATGTGACTACGGACTCATGAGAGAGGCGTGGGATACTAGAAGCAGCTGATTGGTGCGTATACAACATGTGACTACAGACTCCATGAGAGAGGCGGGATACTAGAAGCAGCTGATTGGTCCGTATATAACATGTGACTA
>CM065593.1:773138-800163 GCA_033119425.1 Bufotes viridis | reverse complement strand
CAGGACTGGACTGTATATTCTAGATGAGGCTGCACTAATGATCTGTAGAATTCATGTCCTCCTTAGATGACTCCGGTGTCCAGGACTGGACTGTATATTCTAGATGAGGCTGCACTAATGATCTGTAGAATTCATGTCCTCCTTAGATGACTCTGGTGTCCAGGACTGGACTGTATATTCTAGATGAGGCTGCACTAATGATCTGTAGAATTCATGTCCTCCTTAGATGACTCCGGTGTCCAGGACTGAGCTGTATATTCTAGATGAGGCTGCACTAATGATCTGTAGAATTCATGTCCTCCTTAGATGACTCTGGTGTCCAGGACTGGACTGTATATTCTAGATGAGGCTGCACTAATGATCTGTAGAATTCATGTCCTCCTTAGATGACTCTGGTGTCCAGGACTGGAGCTGTATATTCTAGATGAGGCTGCACTAATGATGGACTGTATATTCTAGATTCTATATACACACTGAGTCACAAGACTATATTCTGTCAGCCTTACAAGCAGCTGATTGACATTGTGCTATTATTTGGTCTATGATTTATACTGCAGAGACTTACATTCATCTACACTGAATTTCAATTGTCAAGTGGACATCCAAACAGGTGGAAGTTCTCCACAATCTTTTATAAAACCAGAAACTATTTCTAGATACTACCACAGCCAACAACACAAGGAAGAGAGCAGAATCTCCACTGCTGGAGACATTTAGTAGAAAGCTTTCCAATATCAGTCAACAGAGGATTTACAGAAATCTCAGCATCATCTACCTGATCATCCGGACTTTGCTTTTCCTCCGGACAATCCTGGGAATATAGAGGATGGGGACATCTCTCTGGTGGATTTCTCTGACTGGATCCATCTATAGGGAACACACACACTGACTGACCACATGATATATAAGTAATGATCAGAAGATGGGTGAGTCTATGTGACCCTACAACCTGGTCCCCTATAATGAGACGGAGCTCCTCTTACCCAGTGACAGAAGAGGCCGGGGCTCCTCCATCATGGCCGCCTCGTACAGATCCTGGTGTCCTTCTATATGCTCCCACTCCTCCATGGAGAAATAGACCGCCACATCCTGACACCTTAGAGGAACCTGACAACACAATGACACCGTCATCACCCAGACCCCTCCAGTGCTGTTACTGGAGAATCTCCCAGTACTCCCAGCAGTGTCACCTCTCCAGTCAGCAGCTCCATCATCTTGTGGGTGAGCTCTAGGACCTTCTGCTCATGTATCAGGGGGGGAGGCTCTGTGATGGGGCCCTGGCTACCACTCCATCCACCAGACACCTGGGGGGCCACACAATCTCCAGACACTTTCTTCACTACAGTGCAATGCTGTGGACGGAGAGACACTGATCACTATATATTCTAACAATCCATCATCTTTCCTTTACCAGTTTTATTAAGGTGACCGGAGCGATATCGTGCGAATCTCTCACCTCTCCGGTTATCAGGCCGATTGTCTCTAGGGTGAGGTCCAATATCCTCGCAGCCATGTGGCTTCTGTCCTCGTCCATCCCTGGAAAGTTATTCTCCATCATGGCCTCCTTGTACAGATCCTCCTGTCCTTCTATATACTCCCACTCCTCCATGGAGAAATAGACCGCCACATCCTGACACCTTACAGGAACCTGACAACACAATGACACCATCATCACCCAGACCCCAGCAGTGCTGTTACTGGAGAATCTCCCAGTACTCCCAGCAGTGTCACCTCTCCAGTCAGCAGCTCCATCATCTTGTGGGTGAGCTCTAGGACCTTCTGCTCATGATTCAAGGCAGGAGGCTCTGTGATGGGGATCCACCCTTCTAAACCATGGATGATGGGAGTCACACAATCCCCCGATGTCTTCTTCACTACGGTGTAATTCTGTGGATGGAGAGACATGAGAAACTATTTAGTCTAAAAACTATTTACTACTCATTAACAAGATAGAAGATAAACAGCACATCATGTGGAGCGCGACCACTGGGACCACCACCGATCCATCCGCAATCCTTCATCGCACACTCTTCCTATCATCTAGCCCACATGAACTGAAAAACCTGGATTACGAATAAGGAATTTACAGCTTCCATAAAACCTACATTCACAAAGACGGTGGAGCCACGAACCTGCTGACTTCTAAACTGACCAACAGAGTAAGACCATTTATACGACCTACTGTGCGTCCATGCTGGTCAGACTATTCTCCTGCAGTGCAGTTCTTTCCACAGTTCTTTCCTCTAATTGTAAAGAGTCCCATAGTCTCACTGCTCTTACAGTAAAGAGCCCATAGTCTCACTGCTCTTACAGTATAGAGTCCATAGTCTCACTGCTCTTACAGTAAAGAGTCCATAGTCTCACTGCTCTTACAGTATAGAGTCCATAGTCTCACTGCTCTTACAGTACAGAGTCCATAGTCTCACTGCTCTTACAGTATAGAGTCCATAGTCTCACTGTTCTTACAGTAAAGAGTCCATAGTCTCACTGCTCTTACAGTACAGAGTCCATAGTCTCACTGCTCTTACAGTATAGAGTCCATAGTCTCACTGCTCTTACAGTAAAGAGTCCATAGTCTCACTGCTCTTACAGTAAAGAGTCCATAGTCTCACTGCTCTTACAGTATAGAGTCCATAGTCTCACTGCTCTTACAGTATAGAGTCCATAGTCTCACTGTTCTTACAGTAAAGAGTCCATAGTCTCACTGCTCTTACAGTATAGAGTCCATAGTCTCACTGCTCTTACAGTACAGAGTCCATAGTCTCACTGCTCTTACAGTATAGAGTCCATAGTCTCATTGCTCTTACAGTAAAGAGTCCATAGTCTCACTGCTCTTACAGTAAAGAGTCCATAGTCTCACTGCTCTTACAGTAAAGAGTCCATAGTCTCACTGCTCTTACAGTAAAGAGTCCATAGTCTCACTGTTCTTACCGTAAAGAGTCCATAGTCTCACTGCTCTTACAGTAAAGAGTCCATAGTCTCACTGCTCTTACAGTATAGAGTCCATAGTCTCACTGCTCTTACAGTATAGAGTCCATAGTCTCACTGCTCTTACAGTATAGAGTCCATAGTCTCACTGCTCTTACAGTATAGAGTCCATAGTCTCACTGTTCTTACAGTAAAGAGTCCATAGTCTCACTGCTCTTACAGTATAGAGTCCATAGTCTCACTGCTCTTACAGTAAAGAGTCCATAGTCTCACTGTTCTTACAGTAAAGAGTCCATAGTCTCACTGCTCTTACAGTATAGAGTCCATAGTCTCACTGCTCTTACAGTAAAGAGTCCATAGTCTCACTGCTCTTACAGTATAGAGTCCATAGTCTCACTGCTCTTACAGTAAAGAGTCCATAGTCTCACTGCTCTTACAGTATAGAGTCCATAGTCTCACTGCTCTTACAGTATAGAGTCCATAGTCTCACTGCTATTACAGTAAAGAGTCCATAGTCTCACTGCTCTTACAGTATAGAGTCCATAGTCTCACTGCTCTTACAGTATAGAGTCCATAGTCTCACTAATCTTACAGTAAAGAGTCCATAGTCTCACTGCTCTTACAGTAAAGAGTCCATAGTCTCACTGCTCTTACAGTAAAGAGTCCATAGTCTCACTGCTCTTACAGTAAAGAGTCCATAGTCTCACTGCTCTTACAGTACAGAGTCCATAGTCTCACTGCTCTTACAGTAAAGAGTCCATAGTCTCACTGCTCTTACAGTACAGAGTCCATAGTCTCACTGCTCTTACAGTATAGAGCCCATAGTCTCACTACTCTTACAGTATAGAGTCCATAGTCTCACTGCTCTTACAGTAAAGAGGCCATAGTCTCACTGCTCTTACAGTAAAGAGTCCATAGTCTCACTGGTCTTACAGTAAAGAGTCCATAGTCTCACTGCTCTTACAGTATAGAGTCCATAGTCTCACTGCTCTTACAGTACAGAGTCCATAGTCTCACTGCTCTTACAGTATAGTCCATAGTCTCACTGCTCTTACAGTAGAGTCCATAGTCTCAATGTTCTTACAGTAAAGAGTCCATAGTCTCACTGCTCTTACAGTAAAGAGTCCATAGTCTCACTGCTCTTACAGTAAATAGTCCATAGTCTCACTGCTCTTACAGTAAAGAGTCCATAGTCTCACTGCTCTTACAGTAAAGGGTCCATAGTCTCACTGCTCTTACAGTAAAGAGTCCATAGTCTCACTGCTCTTACAGTAAAGAGTCCATAGTCTCATTGCTCTTGAGGAAAGAGTCCATAGTCTCACTGCTCTTACAGTACAGAGTCCATAGTCTCACTGCTCTTACAGTATAGAGTCCATAGTCTCACTGCTCTTACAGTAAAGAGTCCATAGTCTCACTGCTCTTACAGTAAAGAGTCCATAGTCTCACTGCTCTTACAGTATAGAGCCTATAGTCTCACTGCTCTTACAGTAAAGAGTCCATAGTCTCACTGCTCTTACAGTAAAGAGCCCATAGTCTCACTGCTCTTACAGTAGAGTCCATAGTCTCACTGCTCTTACAGAAAAGAGTCCATAGTCTCACTGCTCTTACAGTAAGTAGTCCATAGTCTCACTGCTCTTACAGTAAAGAGGTCCATAGTCTCACTGCTCTTACAGTAAAGAGTCCATAGTCTCACTACTCTTACAGTAAAGAGTCCATAGTCTCACTGCTCTTACAGTAAAGAGGTCCATAGTCTCACTACTCTTACAGTAAAGAGTCCATAGTCTCACTGCTCTTACAGTACAGTGTCCATAGTCTCACTGCTCTTACAGTAAAGAGTCCATAGTCTCACTGCTCTTACAGTAAAGAGTCCATAGTCTCACTGCTCTTACAGTAAATAGTCTGTAGTCTCACTACTCTTACAGTATAGTCCATAGTCTCACTGCTCTATTGGAGAAGAAACCTTCTTTCCTCTGCATATGATCCACTTTTCAATTCTTTCCTTTCAGTCACAACAAAAATATCACAAAAAAGTTAAATGAAAATATAAAAACCTGACAAAACAACAGAAACCTTAACAAATGTTACGTGAGAGAAGAAGAGAAAGGGAGGACACGACGGAGACCTTTATATATGTTACATGAGAGAAGAAGAGAAAGGGAGGACATGACGGAGACCTTTATATATGTTACATGAGAGAAGAAGAAAAAGAGAGGACACGACAGAGACCTTTATATATGTTATATGAGAAGAGAAAGGGAGGACACGACAGAGACCTTTATATATGTTACATGAGAGAAGAGAAAGGGAGGACATGACGGAGACCTTTATATATGTTACATGAGAGAAGAAGAGAAAGGGAGGACACGACGGAGACCTTTATATATGTTACATGAGAGAAGAAGAGAAAGGGAGGACACGACGGAAACCTTTATATATGTTACATGAGAGAAGAAGAAAAAGAGAGGACACGACAGAGACCTTTATATATGTTACATGAGAGAAGAAGAGAAAGGGAGGACACGACGGAAACCTTTATATATGTTACATGAGAGAAGAAGAAAAAGAGAGGACACGACAGAGACCTTTATATATGTTACATGAGAGAAGAAGGGAAAGGGAGGACACGACGGAAACCTTTATATATGTTACATGAGAGAAGAGAAAGGGAGGACATGACGGAGACCTTTATATATGTTATATGAGAACAGAAAGGGAGGACACGACAGAGACCTTTATATATGTTACATGAGAGAAGAGAAATGGAGGACATGACGGAGACCTTTATATATGTTACATGAGAGAAGAAGAGAAAGGGAGGACACGACGGAGACCTTTATATATGTTACATGAGAGCAGAAGAGAAAGGGAGGAGACGACGGAGACCTTTATATATGGTACATGAGAGAAGAGAAAGGGAGGACACGACTGAGACCTTTATATATGTTACATGAGAGAAGAAGAGAAAGGAAGGACACGACGGAGACCTTTATATATGTTACATGAGAGAAGAAGAGAAAGGGAGGACACGACGGAGACCTTTATATATGTTACATGAGAGGAGAAGAGAAAGGGAGGAGACGACGGAGACCTTTATATATGTTACATGAGAGAAGAGAAAGGGAGGACATGACGGAGACCTTTATATATGTTACATGAGAGAAGAAGAGAAAGGGAGGACACGACGGAGACCTTTATATATGTTACATGAGAGAAGAGAAAGGGAGGACATGACGGAGACCTTTATATATGTTACATGAGAGAAGAAGAGAAAGGGAGGACACGACGGAGACCTTTATATATGTTACAGGAGAGAAGAAGAGAAAGGGAGGACATGACGGAGACCTTTATATCTGTTACATGAGAGAAGAAGAAAAAGGGAGGACATGACGGAGACCTTTATATATGTTACATGAGAGAAGAGAAAGGGAGGACATGATGGAGACCTTTATATATGTTACATGAGAGAAGAAGAGAAAGGGTGGACACGACGGAGACCTTTATATATGTTACATGAGAGAAGAGAAAGGGAGGACATGACGGAGACCTTTATATATGTTACATGAGAGAAGAAGAGAAAGGGAGGACACGACGGAGACCTTTATATATGTTACATGAGAGAAGAAGAGAAAGGGAGGACACGACGGAGACCTTTATATATGTTACATGAGAGAAGAAGAAAAAGGGAGGACATGACGGAGACCTTTATATATGTTACATGAGAGAAGAAGAGAATAGGAGGACACGACGGAAACCTTTATATATGGTACATGAGAGAAGAAGAGAATAGGAGGACACGACGGAGACCTTTATATATGTTACATGAGAGAAGAAGAGAAAGGGAGGACACGACAGAGACCTTTATATATGTTACATGAGAGAAGAAGAGAAAGGGAGGACACGACAGAGACCTTTATATATGTTACATGAGAGAAGAGAAAGGGAGGACACGACGGAGACCTTTATATATGTTACATGAGAGAAGAAGAGAAAGGGAGGACACGACGGAGACCTTTATATATGTTACATGAGAGAAGAAGAGAAAGGGAGGACACGACGGAGACCTTTATATATGTTACATGAGAGAAGAGAAAGGGAGGACACGACGGAGACCTTTATATATGTTACATGAGAGAAGAGAAAGGGAGGACACGACGGAAACCTTTATATATGTTACATGAGAGAAGAGAAAGGGAGGACATGATGGAGACCTTTATATATGTTACATGAGAGAAGAAGAGAAAGGGAGGACACGACGGAGACCTTTATATATGTTACATGAGAGGAGAAGAGAAAGGGAGGAGACGACGGAGACCTTTATATATGGTACATGAGAGAAGAGAAAGGGAGGACACGACGGAGACCTTTATATATGTTACATGAGAGAAGAAGAGAAAGGGAGGACACGACGGAGACCTTTATATGTGTTACATGAGAGAAGAAGAGAAAGGGAGGACACGACGGAGACCTTTATATATGTTACAGGAGAGAAGAAGAGAAAGGGAGGACAGGACGGAGACCTTTATATATGTTACATGAGAGAAGAAGAGAAAGGGAGGACACGACAGAGACCTTTATATATGTTACATGAGAGAAGAAGAGAATAGGAGGACACGACGGAGACCTTTATATATGTTACATGTATTGTGCCTTTTCATATGTATACATTGATGTCTGCTTATTCTTGACATTCATTGCCTTTAAGAGTCATGCTCCATATTCTCCATTTTGTATGTCTTATGTAGGCCAAAGTGAGTTCATAGAAAGGTTACCACTCATTAGTGTTTGACCTTGCAGATGTGTGCAGACTTGAGAGGAGTAACTTTTCCCTCATTGCTAGGTTATGGCGAAGAGAAGCGTTTTTCCTTGAAACACATCTGGTATATGTTATTCTATTTTTTTTTATTGATGTCCATTAATGAGGTAGAAGTATAATTTCTGTTCATTCATATAATGGATCTTATTTAGTTTTTAGCATGAGCTAATCAATAAGTTACACATATATTGTTTTATATTGCCACATATTATAACAAGGCATTGATGCATATATTATCCCGTGTATGTTTCACTAGGAGAATATGTATATTCCTCGGATATAGCCAAAAAGTATTAATGAGATCTCGTTCAGAGAGGCCGTGTTATTCTCAGAGATAAGCACCTGTGAAACACAAAACCCATACATTTGTTATCTACATGGTAGATTTATGGCATCAGAATGGTCATACTAGTTTCGGGAAATCTAGGTTTTAATTGGTTCAGGTGTCAGGATGTATCTCTCCTCTCTGATTTAAGTTGCAGAGGTCAAATGTATATAACACAAAATGATGTCAGACTTATACAAATTAACTCTTTATAGGATGGTGCTAATAGCTTGTGCAATAGTCCCACCTAGCCGGAAGTGGGCATCCTTACACCAGCCACAGCAAAGCATTTTGGGTAATGTATGATCTCATAGGTTATTACCATTAGTGCACACCCTCCAATATGATTGGATGATTGTTATCAAGGAGGGTGTATTCTTTTGATAAGTTTGGGAATAATTACCCATGCAGATGGTAGGCAGGGGTCCCCATCAAAAGAAAAAACTACTAAGAACAAAAGACTCAACAGACACGTGGCCAGGAGAAGGAAAGCTTTGGATTTTATCCTGGATCACTGGAAACCCTCTTGAGAGCTGATTGTCCCTTGAAGGCTCTGCTCATCATTTGACCCTTGGTAACGTATATATTGTTCATTGCCTGTGGTATTGATAAATTACTTAGCTCGGTATATAGCCAAATATCCCCATATTGTCTGGATACGTAGTGTTAGGCACTTGGATTACCGCGTATTATTGCATTAATTGGTGATATTCATTATTGATCAGAAGTAAAATTTCATTTCCCGCGTTGTTTTTGATTATTAGAGAGTGTTGGTGTTGTTTGTGGCATATATTGGTATTACATTTCATTGTCTATCTGTTGCACTGGTCTTGATTCTATATTATTGATTTGATCCAGCACTTTTGTATAATAAATTCCCATATATTTTTGCATAGACAATGGTACCTTGTTCTTTACTAATTGCAGACAATAATTAAGATGCTTGATAAACGAGCTCAGAGGTGTTAATTTATGTCCATCTCTCCTCAGCAGAATCAATAACTTTTGATATTTTTTCATTGATCCTTTCTTTTTATATAAAGCCCTTTTGCGCTTTATAAATCTTTCGACATAAATGGAGGCCCCAGCGATATCGAGTTAACTCTTTAAATGTTTGTGCAAATAGTGAAAGGTTCCACATTTTTCTTGGCTAGCCAGATTGTTGTTGATATCTGAGCATTGGTTATTGATCAGAAAAATGAGTTCTGCAGACAGTGACACGGGCAGCGGCCATGCTATTTGACTGCATGGATCAGTGACCTGCAGACAGGAGCCAAGGATGAATGTGCGGATGTATGGATGCCACTTGGCACAATCAGAAAATATCTGACATATTTTGATGTGGTACAAGATAATACCAAGAAAGACCAAACCTCTTATGCGTGTTGCCACCTGTTTTGTTTGCATTATTAGAGACCAGTACTCTCTCAGAGAGTAGACATGCATATATAATGAAAACGCAGATCAATGTATCCGGTTAGAGGAAAAATTAAAATCTGCAGAGGCAGCGATCGGGGACTTAGAGTACAGGCTCGATCACAGCCATGCTGCCTATCAAAAGGCAAAAAGTGAGATAGAGGAGCTGCACCTCCGTTATTCCAAACTTCAGCAGACAGGCAAACCAAGCAATACTGTAGTCGATGCTGAAAGTGACCCATTTGATACTGGGAGATATCCAAACCCTCCATTTCTTACGCCCCAGCATCCAGATATGTCATCACATGCTCTTAAAGCAGACTCCATTCAAGGCCCTAAGCCACCCGAAAGTGATGGCATGATTACACAGGAGGCATATAACCCAATTTAGTCAGGCGCTTCAAGCTGCAACCACCTTACTAGGCGCCAGCAACACAGAAGCCCCTAGAAGTGTCTCTCCACGTATTCCCTGGAGAGAGACGTTAGGGTTAAATCACCTGTGCCAAGTGCATCTGATGGAAGTGATTGCAGTGTATGTGATTCTGACAGTGATGTGGGGAAGCGTGTGACTTATTCCCTGCCGAGCAGGCATGAGTTTGCCCAGAAGGGGGACCAGGATCCCAGGCGACCATCATATGCTGTGGTGGTCTCTAGGAAGGAAAATCCCCAGTGTTCAGAAAAGGATCAGAGCCCCTAAGTATCATTAAGTTTCCAAATGCCAATGTACCTAAATTCTCTAAAAAGGGTTCTTCTCAAAATGCAAATCATTTAGAACTGTATGAGTCCACTATGGATTCTCTGAAGTTATACTGATGCTGACAGGATCAGATTCCTTCCATGGGCATTTGATGATAAGTATCGTCATTACTTAACCTCCTTTAGGGAGAGAGGAATACAAGATTGGCCAAGTGTTTTGCATGAGATTAAACTGGAATTTGGACCATACCGAACCATTACTGCTGCAAAACGGGACATATATAAGCTTACACCTAGGCCCAATCAGAGTCCCCGTGAATTCCTCTCTATCCTTAAAAATGCCTATGGGTTAGCACAGGGCTCGACAAATCCCAGGCGCCAGGTCGCCATGGCGACCAGGAATTTGGTCCTGGCGCCTGGGTATTTGTCAGCCCGTTCTGTCAGGTGCCCGGGCGCAGGGCCGGCGCGGACTAGGAGCGCCGGCCCCTTCATGCTGCAGCCGCCCGAGCGCTCTGTATAGAGCCTCAGGCGGCTGCAGCACTGCCCGGGCTGGCGCGCCCATGAGGGCGCACCGCCCGGGCACAGCATGAAGAGAGGACTGACAGGAGGAAGCGCTCAGCGCTCCCTCCTGTCAGTCCTCATGCTAGCGTGGCCGAGCCCTGTAGGTCCGCGGTACAGGAGCATCTGTCTCCTGTACTCGGCCGGACTGACATGAAGTGCGCACACAGTGTGCACTTCCTGTCAGTCCGCCCGGGCACAGGAAACTAAAGCTCCTGTACCCGTGGAGCATACAAAGCTCGACCATGCTACATTACAGGCGGGGGAGGAAGAGGGATGGAGAAAGTGAATGACAAGGAGGGGGAGAAAGTGAATGACAAGGGAGGGGGAGAGAAAGTGAATGACAAGGGGGTGAGAGAAAGTGAATGACAAGGAGGGGGAGAAAGTGAATGACAAGGGGGGGGAGAAAGTGAATGACAAGGGGGGGGAGAAAGTGAATGACAAGAGGGGGAGAAAGTGAATGACAAGGGGGAGGGAGAGAAAGTGAATGACAAGGGGGTGAGAGAAAGTGAATGACAAGGGGGGGATGGGAGAGAAAGTGAATGACAAGGGGGGAGAAAGTGAATGACAAGAGGGGAGAAGTGAATGACAAGAGGGGGAGAAAGTGAATGACAAGGGGGGAAGTAAATGACAAGGGGGAGAGTGATGAGAAAGTGAATGACAAGGGGGGTGAGAGAAAGTGAATGACAAGGGGGAAAGTGAATGACAAGAGGGGGAGAGAAAGTGAATGACAAGGGGAGAAAGTGAATGACAAGGGGGAAAGAGATTGACAAGACGGACCCCTCTGCCCTCCTCCTCCGGACCCCTCTGCCCTCCCTCCGGACCCCTCTGCCCTCCCCTCCGGACCCCTCTGCCCTCCCTCCGGACCCTCTGCCCTCTCCTCCGGACCCCTCTGCCCTCCCTCCGGACCCCTCTGCCCTCTCCTCCGGACCCCTCTGCCCTCCCCTCCGGACCCCTCTGCCCTCCCCTCCGGACCCTGTAATCCTTGTAAGGGTTTCCACATGTCATGGCGGCCGCAAGTGGCGATCACTTAGACGCTGGCAGCATCTGACGTGTCATATAACCTATTGAAAAGGGGAAGCATTATGGGGGGCCCTATATACTCGCACATTATGGGGGGCACTATGGAAAACAGGGGTAGGAACACTATGGGGGCATCTACTGGGGGCCCTATGTACTGGCATGCATTATTGGGGGCTCTATAGAGAAGTGGGGGGGAGCACTATGGGGGCATCTATTGGGAGCTTTATGACGCGGCTCCGCCTGGCTCCTAACTTTTTTAGCTGGCTCCTAGATTCCAAAGAAATTTGTCAAGCCCTGGGTTAGCATATAGGTCCCCAAACTGGGAATCTGAAGAGTTCAAACAGCTGTTCTATGATGCTATGCTGACCCAAACTAAACTTAGCCTGGCTAGAGACCTTGATCTTGAGGCTCCCTTGGACAGGTTGGTGAAGGCTGCCACCTCACTGTATAATATCAGTGAATCCAATGCTACAGATGAGGAGATACCAGAAGTCCCCAGCACAAAGTGTGGCAGAGGTTAAGGTAAACCCTAACTTGGGATTTGAAACGCAGCAGTGTAAGTACCCTCAGTCTACATGACCTGTCCAAACAAATGCAGCGACAACAGGTAGGACCCAAGCAGACAAAGCCCCATAGCCCCAATGGGTCAGAGGGGGATAATTCTGGTGCTGGAAGGTCTAACTACCGTCCCTATTACAATAGCGATCCCCAGGGATACAGGCGCTGGAATAACAGGCCCAGACAACAGAAGGAAGGTAGGACTGAACTCTCTACTTCAACTAGGAGTAGGTCACCCACCAATAACCAGGGCGCACCAAAGGACCAAACTGTGCGCAAATCAAACAGTCGGCTTGATCAGTTGGCAGATCAAGTGGCCAAGCTAAGTGACATTGTAAGTAAGTTGTCCCAGGTATCCACAGGAAAACAGCCTGAGACTTTTTTAGGGGCAACTCCAGGTCCCAGCTCAGCCCTGTAATGCAGGCAGGGTAAGAGCCCAGGCCACTGCAAGGTGACTGAAACAGTTGAGGGAGAATCTAATGTGATTACTAACCCCATTTTGCCTTGCAGCGCTCACGACCCTAAAATTGAGGTCATGGAGGAGGTGTCTAACGTGTTGTCTGTTTTGCAGTATAATCATGCTGATTCCTGCATAACTGTATCTTCTCCAGTGAGTGATCCTGTGATCTCAGCGTCTATCTGTGAGCCTTCTGTAAACTGCGATATAATTCAGTTTTCCCCAAAGGTAGGGGCTGCTTCTACTTCTCCTGCGTCTAGCAGGAATGTGAAGATTTCTTCAGAGGTCACGACGCTGCAGAAAGGTCAAATCCTCAGAAAGAGTCAAATGTGTGAACACCCTAACTTCCTATGTGATTTATTTCAGGTTGAAGGCCGATATTTTGTTGATTCCTCTTTCCGAGATGAATTTATCGGGCCGATTAGGGGTTCAATTGACAAAGGATCACTAACAGCTATATTGTGATATAGTTATTTCCCACAGGTTATGGATCTGATCATATTCACTGTGGAGAATCCAGGCAAGCACCTTCCTGCAGCATGCTTTCGTTTGTCCAGGATCAGGTGAAGGAAAGGAAATGATTGCCTTCCTGGAAAGGACCATACGTCGTCACTGGCAAATTGGCACCTGTGGTCTACAAGATCAAAATTCCTAAGGGGGGTGAATTTGTAGAAAAATGGGTGCATATTAATCAATTACGTGTTTGTCATCCTAGCTCACAACTTCGCAAAATAGAAGGAGTCGGATAATGAGAGGTGAAGAGATATCAAGGTTCCAGCTAAAGACGGAAACCCAGGATCGGTATTGTATAAACAAACGAGTGTACTAACCTGTCCTCATGTGTGTTTCCTCTGTAACTAACTATCTCAACTCATTTCTGAACAAGAACTTGCTCTGTTCAAGAAAAGAACCAATGCCAATTGAAGGTATATGGTAGTATAAACTCTTTTTTTGCAGGATAAAAAGTGAAAGAGATATATAGATATATATACTTATATTTGTCATACAATGTTTTTATAGGCACAAGATGACCAAGATTTATTGTCGTTGTCTATGTCGTTCTGATCTTGGGGAAAGAGTTCCATGTACAGCCGATTGCTGTACCAGGCCCTTCATCCGTGATCATGATACAGGATTACTCGGGATTCATCTCGACAAATAAGAGGGTCCTGTCCCAGAAAATCTACGTCAGTCTGGATCCACACATCTTCCTTGAAAGACAGTTCAAATTATCTGAGATCCTGTCGCCGGAGATTCGATCATGGTATCAAGCACACATCGGTTATTCCCAAGAACAGATTCCGCAGATCCTGGAACATGCGAGAAAGACCCTGACCAGGGGACAGTTTTCTACAAGTCAAAGACCAAAGCGGTTAATTTCTGTGATTGTAGCCGCCATAATCTTTGTCGTAGTGGGTGCCGTCATTACCACCGGTGTAACAGTTGGCAATTCCGTCTCTATTAAGACATTGGAACTTGAGATCGGTTCACTGAAAAGGAACTTACTGAGTATTCAGGCAGAGATGGGAAATCAAAATAAACATTTATCGGACTTATATTCCGTTGTGGAGGATACTGTCGTTACCATGAACTCGCATTCACGGTTAGGGTTCAATAAATCTTAATAAAAGTAACGAACAGTTTAAACAAGAACAATATTTCTAACTATCCAAGTGGTGCATTGGATAAGATTTTCAGAAAGACTTTAGCCAAGCTATGGCTGGAACATTACAAACCAAGTCTGCGCACCCCGGTTCTTAAAGGATCCGTATGAAAATTGATGAGAAGTAAAATTTTATTTCCCGCATTAATTTTGATTATTAGAGAGTGTTGGTGTTGTTTGTGGTGTGTCAGCACCATCTTGTGGCTTATATTGGTATGACATTTCATTGTCTGTTGCACTGGTCTTGATTCTATATTACCGATTTGTATCCAGCATTGTTGTATAATAAATTCACATATATTTTTACATAGATAATGGTACCTTTTTCTTTACTAATTGCACACAATAATTACGATTCTTGATAAACGAGCTCAGAGGTGTATTATGGCCACCTCTCCTCAGCAGGATCAAGATAACTTTTGATATTTTTTCTTTGATCCTCTCTTTTTATATAAAGCAATTTTGCGCTTTAGAAACCGCGACACATGAGAGAAGAAGAGAAAGGGAGGACACGATGGAGACCTTTATATATGTTACATGAGAGAAGAAGAGAAAGGGAGGACACGATGGAGACCTTTATATATGTTACATGAGAGAAGAAGAGAAAGGGAGGACACGATGGAGCCCTTTATATATGTTACATGAGAGAAGAGAAAGGGAGGACACGACGGAGACCTTATATATGTTACATGAGAGAAGAGAAAGGGAGGACATGACGGAGACCTTTATATATGTTACATGAGAGGAGAAGAGAAAGGGAGGACACGACGGAGACCTTTATATATGTTACATGAGAGAAGAGAAAGGGAGGACACGACGGAGACCTTTATATATGTTACATGAGAGAAGAAGAGAAAGGAGGACATGACGGAGACCTTTATATATGTTACATGAGAGAGAGAGAAAGGGAGGACACGACGGAGACCTTTATATATGTTACATGAGAGAAGAAGAGAAAGGGAGGACACGACGGAGACCTTTATATATGTTACATGAGAGAAGAAGAGAAGGGAGGACACGACGGAGACCTTTATATATGTTACATGAGAGAAGAAGAGAAAGGGAGGACACGACGGAGACCTTTATATATGTTACATGAGAAGAAGAGAAAGGGAGGACACGACGGAGACCTTTATATATGTTACATGAGAGAAGAAGAGAAAGGGAGGACACGACGGAGACCTTTATATATGTTACATGAGAGAAGAGAGAAGGGAGGACACGACGGAGACCTTTATATATGTTACATGAGAGAAGAAGAGAAAGGGAGGACACGACGGAGACCTTTATATATGTTACATGAGAGAAGAAGAGAAAGGGAGGACACGACGGAGACCTTTATATATGTTACATGAGAGAAGAAGAGAAAGGGAGGACACGACGGAGACCTTTATATATGTTACATGAGAGAAGAAGAGAAAGGGAGGACACGACGGAGACCTTTATATATGTTACATGAGAGAAGAAGAGAAAGGGAGGACATGACGGAGACCTTTATATATGTTACATGAGAGAAGAAGAGAAAGGGAGGACACGACGGAGACCTTTATATATGTTACATGAGAGAAGAAGAGAAAGGAGGACATGACGGAGACCTTTATATATGTTACATGAGAGAAGAAGAGAAAGGGAGGACACAACGGAGACCTTTATATATGTTACATGAGAGAAGAGAGAAAGGGAGGACACGACGGAGACCTTTATATATGTTACATGAGAGAAGAAGAGAAAGGGAGGACACGACGGAGACCTTTATATATGTTACATGAGAGAAGAAGAGAAAGGAGGACACGACGGAGACCTTTATATATGTTACATGAGAGAAGAGAGAAAGGGAGGACACGACGGAGACCTTTATATATGTTACATGAGAGAAGAAGAGAAAGGGAGGACATGACGGAGACCTTTATATATGTTACATGAGAGAAGAAGAAAGGGAGGACACGACGGAGACCTTTATATATGTTACATGAGAGAAAGAGAAAGGGAGGACATGACGGAGACCTTTATATATGTTACATGAGAGAAGAAGAGAAAGGGAGGACACGACGGAGACCTTTATATATGTTACATGAGAGAAGAAGAGAAAGGGAGGACACGACGGAGACCTTTATATATGTTACATGAGAGAAGAAGAGAAAGGGAGGACACGACGGAGACCTTTATATATGTTACATGAGAGAAGAGAGAAAGGGAGGACACGACGGAGACCTTTATATATGTTACATGAGAGAAGAAGAGAAAGGGAGGACACGACGGAGACCTTTATATATGTTACATGAGAGAAGAAGAGAAAGGGAGGACACGACGGAGACCTTTATATATGTTACATGAGAGAAGAGAAAGGGAGGACACGACGGAGACCTTTATATATGTTACATGAGAGAAGAAGAGAAAGGAGGACACGACGGAGACCTTTATATATGTTACATGAGAGAAGAAGAGAAAGGGAGGACACGACGGAGACCTTTATATATGTTACATGAGAGAAGAGAGAAAGGGAGGACACGACGGAGACCTTTATATATGTTACATGAGAGAAGAAGAGAAAGGGAGGACACGACGGAGACCTTTATATATGTTACATGAGAGAAGAAGAGAAAGGGAGGACACGACGGAGACCTTTATATATGTTACATGAGAGAAGAAGAGAAAGGGAGGACACGACGGAGACCTTTATATATGTTACATGAGAGAAGAAGAGAAAGGGAGGACACGACGGAGACCTTTATATATGTTACATGAGAGAAGAAGAGAAAGGGAGGACACGACGGAGACCTTTATATATGTTACATGAGAGAAGAAGAGAAAGGGAGGACACGACGGAGACCTTTATATATGTTACATGAGAGAAGAAGAGAAAGGGAGGACACGACGGAGACCTTTATATATGTTACATGAGAGAAGAAGAGAAAGGGAGGACACGACGGAGACCTTTATATATGTTACATGAGAGAAGAGAAAGGGAGGACACGACGGAGACCTTTATATATGTTACATGAGAGAAGAAGAGAAAGGGAGGACACGACGGAGACCTTTATATATGTTACATGAGAGAAGAAGAGAAAGGGAGGACATGACGGAGACCTTTATATATGTTACATGAGAGAAGAGAGAAGGGAGGACACGACGGAGACCTTTATATATGTTACATGAGAGAAGAAGAGAAAGGGAGGACACGACGGAGACCTTTATATATGTTACATGAGAGAAGAAGAGAAAGGGAGGACACGACGGAGACCTTTATATATGTTACATGAGAGAAGAAGAGAAAGGGAGGACACGACGGAGACCTTTATATATGTTACATGAGAGAAGAAGAGAAAGGGAGGACACGACGGAGACCTTTATATATGTTACATGAGAGAAGAGAGAAAGGGAGGACATGACGGAGACCTTTATATATGTTACATGAGAGAAGAAGAGAAAGGGAGGACACGACGGAGACCTTTATATATGTTACATGAGAGAAGAAGAGAAAGGGAGGACACGACGGAGACCTTTATATATGTTACATGAGAGAAGAAGAGAAAGGGAGGACACGACGGAGACCTTTATATATGTTACATGAGAGAAGAAGAGAAAGGGAGGACACGACGGAGACCTTTATATATGTTACATGAGAGAAGAAGAGAAAGGGAGGACATGACGGAGACCTTTATATATGTTACATGAGAGAAGAAGAAAGGGAGGACACGACGGAGACCTTTATATATGTTACATGAGAGAAGAAGAGAAAGGGAGGACACGACGGAGACCTTTATATATGTTACATGAGAGAAGAAGAGAAAGGGAGGACACGACGGAGACCTTTATATATGTTACATGAGAGAAGAAGAGAAAGGGAGGACACGACGGAGACCTTTATATATGTTACATGAGAGAAGAAGAGAAAGGGAGGACACGACGGAGACCTTTATATATGTTACATGAGAGAAGAAGAGAAAGGGAGGACACGACGGAGACCTTTATATATGTTACATGAGAGAAGAAGAAAGGGAGGACACTGACGGAGACCTTTATATATGTTACATGAGAGAAGAAGAGAAAGGAGGACATGACGGAGACCTTTATATATGTTACATGAGAGAAGAGAAAGGGAGGACACGACGGAGACCTTTATATATGTTACATGAGAGAAGAAGAAAGGGAGGACACGACGGAGACCTTTATATATGTTACATGAGAGAAGAAAGAAAGGGAGGACACGACGGAGACCTTTATATATGTTACATGAGAGAGAAGAGAAAGGGAGGACATGACGGAGACCTCTATATATGTTACATGAGAGAAGAAGAGAAAGGGAGGACACGACGGAGACCTTTATATATAGTTACATGAGAGAAGAAGAAAGGGAGGACACGACGGAGACCTTTATATATGTTACATGAGAGAAGAAGAGAAAGGGAGGACACGACGGAGACCTTTATATATGTTACATGAGAGAAGAAGAGAAGGGAGGACATGACGGAGACCTTTATATATGTTATATGAGAGAAGAAGAGAAAAGGAGGACACGACGGGGACCTTTATATATGTTACATGAGAGAAGACGAGAAAGGGAGGACACGACGGAGACCTTTATATATGTTACATGAGAGAAGAGAAAGGGAGGACACGACGGAGACCTTTATATATGTTACATGAGAGAAGAAGAGAAAGGGAGGACACGACGGAGACCTTTATATATGTTACATGAGAGAAGACGAGAAAGGGAGGACACGACGGAGACCTTTATATATGTTACATGAGAGAAGAGAAAGGGAGGACACGACGGAGACCTTTATATCTGTTACATGAGAGAAGAAGAGAAAGGGAGGACACGACGGAGACCTTTATATATGTTACAGGTAGGGATGTCCCGATACCGATACCAGTATCGGTATCGGGACCGATACCGGCATTTTCACGAGTACTTGTACTCGTGAAAATGCCGCCGATACCGCTGCCGATACCGGAAGTTCCGGTCCGGCAGCTCCCATACACTATTGAAGCAAACCTAACATCTATTATCGTGGCCAGAATTACTAACTATTAATTCGCAGTCTCCCTCAGGTTCGGCGCTCAGTCCCTCCATGCTCCTCCTGCCCCGCGTGCCTTCTTCATTCATAAAAGTGGGCGGAGCGGGCAGGCGGGACAGGAGGCGCATGGAGGAACTGGGGCTGAAGCTGCCCGATTCCTCCCAGCACCTCACGTCACTCCTGCGCGCTCCGCCCATTTTATGAATGTAGAGACGACGCGGGGCAGGAGGAGGATGGAGGGACTGAGAGCCTAACCAGGGAGACTGCGCATTAATTAGTTAGTAATTATGGCCACATTAATAGAGATTAGGTTTATGTCGTCAATAGTGTATAGAAGCTGCGGGGCGGTGTATGAAAGAGTTAAGCTACACCGGCCCCTGCCAGTGTAAACTGCCCCCACACACATACACTATGATGGCACTTATGGGGGTCTGTGGATGACATTAATGGGAGATCTGTGGATGACACTTATATAGCATAATATGCTATATATGTGTCATCCACATAGCCCTAACAGTGTCATCAGAGATGAGCCCCATTAGTGTCATCCAGAGATGAGCCCCCATTAGTGTCATCCAGAGATGAGCCCCCATTAGTGTCATCCAGAGATGAGCCCCCATTAGTGTCATCCAGAGATGAGCCCCCATTAGTGTCATCCAGAGATGAGCCCCCATTAGTGTCATCCAGAGATGAGCCCCCATTACAGCGTCATCCAGAGATGAGCCCCCATTACAGCGTCATCCAGAGATGAGCCCCCATTACAGCGTCATCCACAGATCCCCCATAACAGTGACATCCACAGATCCCCCATAACAGTGTCACCCACAGATCACCATTACAGCGTCATCCACAGATCCCCCATAACAGTGACATCCACAGCGCCCCCATAACAGTGACATCCACAGCGCCCCCATAACAGTGACATCCACAGCGCCCCCATAACAGTGACATCCACAGCGCCCCATAACAGTGACATCCACAGCGCCCCCATAACAGTGACATCCACAGCGCCCCCATAACAGTGCCATCCACAGCGCCCCCATAACAGTGCCATCCACAGTGCCCCCATAACAGTGCCATCCACAGTGCCCCCATAACAGTGCCATCCACAGTGCCCCCATAACAGTGCCATCCACAGATCCCCCATAACAGTGACATCCACAGATCCCCCATAACAGTGCCATCCACAGTGCCCCCAAAACAGTGCCATCCACAGATCCCCCATAACAGTGACCTCCACAGATCCCCCATAACAGAGACATCCACAGTGCCCCCATAACAGAGACATCCACAGTGCCCCCATAACAGTGCCATCCACAGCGCCCCGATAACAGTGACATCTACAGCGCCCCCATAACAGATCCCCCTGGATGCACATTGGTTGGAAAACACTATTATATTCCCATTTATTAATTTATTAACACTTGTACAAAGGAAAAGAAAAGCCGTTGTCCATAGCAACCAAATTCCAGCTTTAATTTTTTTCATTGCTATCAGTAACTGCGGCGCTGTTTATACGAGGTATCGGTAATTGGTATCGGCGAGTACTTAAAAAAAAGTATCGGTACTCGTACTCGGTCTTAAAAAAATGGTATCGGGACATCCCTAGTTACAGGAGAGAAGAGGAGAAAGGGAGGACACGACGGAGACCTTTACATATGTTACATGAGAGAAGAAGGGAAAGGGAGGACAGGACGGAGACCTTTATACATGTTACATGAGAGAAGAGGAGAAAGAGAGGACACGACGGAGACCTTTATATATGTTACACGAGAGAAGAGAAAGGGAGGACACGACGGAGACCTTTATATATGTTACATGAGAGAAGAGAAAGGGAGGACACGACGGAGACCTTTATATATGTTACATGAGAGGAGAAGAGAAAGGGAGGACACGACGGAGACCTTTATATATGTTACATGAGAGAAGAAGAGAAAAGGAGGACATGACGGAGACCTTTATATATGTTACATGAGAGAAGAGAAAGGGAGGACACAACAGAGACCTTTATATATGTTACATGAGAGAAGAGAAAGGGAGGACACGACGGAGACCTTTATATATGTTACAGGAGAGAAGAAGAGAAAGGGAGGACACGACGGAGACCTTTATATATGTTACATGAGAGAAGAAAAAGGGAGGACACGACGGAGATCTTTATATATGTTACATGAGAGAAGAGAAAGGGAAGACACGACGGAGACCTTTATATATGTTACATGAGAGAAGAGGAGAAAGGGAGGACACGACGGAGACCTTTACATATGTTACATGAGAGAAGAGAAAGGGAGGACACGACAGAGACCTTTATATATGTTACAGGAGAGAAGAGAAAGGGAGGACACGACGGAGACCTTTATATATGGTACATGAGAGAAGACGAGAAAGGGAGGACACGACGGAGACCTTTATATATGTTACATGAGAGAAGAAGAGAAAGGGAGGACACGACGGAGACCTTTATATATGGTACATGATAGAAGAATAGAAGGCGAGGAAACGACAGAGACCTTTATATATGTTACATGAGAGAAGAGAAAGGGAGGACACGAAGGAGACCTTTATATATGTTACATGAGAGAAGAAGAGAAAGGGAGGACACGACGGAGACCTTTATATATGTTACATGAGAGAAGAAGAGAAAGGGAGGACACGACGGAGACCTTTATATATGTTACATGAGAGAAGAAGAGAAAGGGAGGACACGACGGAGACCTTTATATATGTTACATGAGAGAAGAAGAAAGGGAGGACACGACGGAGACCTTATATATTATGAGAGAAAGAAAGGAGGACAGACGGAGACCTATATATGTTATGAGAGAGAAGAGAAAGGGAGGACACGACGGAGACCTTTATATATGTTACATGAGAGAAGAGAAAGGGAGGACACGACGGAGACCTTTATATATGTTACATGAGAGAAGAAGAAAGGGAGGACACGACGGAGACCTTTATATATGTTACATGAGAGAAGAAGAGAAAGGGAGGACACGACGGAGACCTTTATATATGTTACATGAGAGAAGAAGAAAGGAGGACACGACGGAGACCTTTATATATGTTACATGAGAGAAGAAGAGAAAGGGAGGACACGACGGAGACCTTTATATATGTTACATGAGAGAAAGAGAAAGGGAGGACACGACGGAGACCTTTATATATGTTACATGAGAGAAGAAGAAAGGAGGACACGACGGAGACCTTTATATATGTTACATGAGAGAAGAGAAAGGAGGAACGATGAGACCTTTATATATGTTACATGAGAGAAGAGAAAGGGAGGACACGACGGAGACCTTTATATATGTTACATGAGAGAAGAAGAGAAAGGGAGGACACTACGGAGACCTTTATATATGTTACATGAGAGAAGAGGAGAAAGGGAGGACACGACGGAGACCTTTATATATGTTACATGAGAGAAGAAGGGAAAGGGAGGACACGACGGAGACCTTTATATATGTTACATGAGAGAAGAAGAGAAAGGAAGGACACGACGGAGACCTTTATATATGTTACATGAGAGAAGAAGAGAAAGGGAGGACACGACGGAGACCTTTATATATGTTACATGAGAGAAGAGAAAGGGAGGACACGACGGAGACCTTTATATATGTTACATGAGAGAAGAAGAGAAAGGGAGGACACGACGGAGACCTTTATATATGTTACATGAGAGAAGAGAAAGGGAGGACACGACGGAGACCTTTATATATGTTACATGAGAGAAGAAGAGAAAGGGAGGACACGACGGAGATCTTTATGTATGGTACATGAGAGAAGAAGAGAAAGGAAGGACACGACGGTGACCTTATATATGTTGTTTTCTATGGGTCCATGATACATAACTGACTGCATTAGTGACCTTCACTTCCGTCACTTGGAAGCCGCCATACAGGCCTCTGGACTCTTCCTGTCACTTGTTGAACAACACAAGAAAGAGGAGAGAAATCTAGAAAGGTTTACCTCTCCGCTCAGCAGGGAGATGATCTCCAAGGTGAGGTCTAATATTCTTCTGGAGATCTCCTTCTGGTTCTTCCCCATCCTTGGTGGGTCTTTCAGGAGAAGATGAGTATAGTGAGCTGGAGGCTTCGAGTATTGCAGGCGACTTTATGAGGTAAGATCCTGGAATCATCCGGAGACAAGATCATTAGTGGAATCCACAACCGCACTTTCTGAGCCTCCACCACATGGAATACAGGAATTCCTAACATGGACGTTCATGTCTGAGAGAGGAGGTCCCACCTGATGAATCGCCTCTGGAGAGAGCTCTGCACATGTGTGATGGAGAGATACCATACGGCTCTCGGCTCGCCGTCAGCCTCCAGTCAGAAGTACGGCCGTCCTTATTTATTAGATCAGCAGTAGGGAAAAGCTCTGCTTATTCTCCGCCCGAAGCAGCCGAGGATTGGGGCCCCCACAGCTATCAGACATAAACGTCAGGAGAACCTCGAAGATGAAACTGGTGGAAGCGTCTGATGCATCGGGGAGAGTCTCCATCTTAGGACAGGAAGACCTGACTCCTGACACTTGGAGTATACGATGTAGTCAGTAGGACATTGTGCATCACAAGAGGCTCTGCAGCAGCTTGAGTTTTATCCTGGCATGTGTCATAGTGCCGTCATGTTGGGCCACTCCATCTATTTCAGTGGAGGTCCTAGAGTTGTATGGGGTAATTGCCCTCGTGATCAGTGGGGGGGTCCCAGCGGTAGGATCCCCCTCTAGCTATCACCTCTTCTATTGGAAAAGGGGTAACCTTCCCTTTAATAGCCCAGGCCCACCTCCTCTCCGGATGCTGAGGATAGCGTCTGCGCTGTTCATATGGGGACTTCATACTCTGGGGTTTTACGCCTGCGCAGCCGGACGATGCGCTGAATATATCTACGGGACATGCAGAATGAGATCTACGGCAGTTAAATGAGATGCATCCGCTGGCTCCGCCCACTCCCTGTCCTCACCACGCCCCCTATAAGAAAGTTGTGAGGTCCGCAGAGAAACGCCACAGGCAACAAAATTTGCTGCACGTGACGAAAAAAATCCATCGTAGGGAGATGATAAACCTGCCTCGTGGAACGGGGAGCGTGGCTCCTGCATAGGGCCACACAGATGAGGGATAAACCAGTGAAGACTGGGGTCCTGCATAGGGCCACACAGATCAGGGACAAAGCAGTGCAAAATGGCCTCCTGCATAGGGCCACACAGATCAGGGGGGCACTGGGACTGGTGGAGAAGCTTCTGGACCTCGTTCACACCTGAGGCTGCCCAGCTTTTACATCAACCACTATTAGAGTTAGAGCACCTGAGATAAGCCCCGCCCAAACCACACCCACCTGTGACAACCTCCTGTGTACTTACCTGACACTAGAGAGGAGGGAGGAGTCCGGGGGCCACAGTCAGCGGGGGCAGCGCATATATATGTGTGTATCCTGTGTACTTACCTGACACTGGAGAGGAGGGAGGAGTCTGGGGGCCACAGTCAGCGGGGACAGGGCATATATATGTGTGTATCCTGTGTACTTACCTGACACTGGAGAGGAGGGAGGAGTCCGGGGGCCACAGTCAGCGGGGGCAGTGCATATATATGTGTATCCTGTGTACTTACCTGACACTGGAGAGGAGGGAGGAGTCCGGGGCCACAGTCAGCGGGGGCAGCGCATATATATGTGTGTATCCTGTGTACTTACCTGACACTGGAGAGGAGGGAGGAGTCCGGGGGCCACAGTCAGCGGGGGCAGGGCATATATATATATATATGTGTATCCTGGTAACAGAGAGAACAGTGGCAGTCACCACCGACCAGGACCTGCAGGGTGTCTGCTACAAGCAAGAGCTGCAGGACCTGTGATGACGTTTTTGTCATGTGATCAGTATCGAAGGGGCGGAGCTTAATATTTGAGATTTTTTTTGTGTGGAATAGGACCTTTGATGACGTCACTATCATGTGATCGTATTCGCAATCAAGTATTTGATCACATGATAGTGACGTCTCGATAGCGCCTAGGCACAAAATCTCCATAATGCTGAGCTCCGCCCTCTCCCTCACTGATCACATGACAATGACGTCACCACAGGTCCTGCAGCTCTTGCTTGTAGCAGACACCCTGCAGGTCCTGGTTGGTGGTGACTGCCGCTGTTCTCCCTGTTACCAGGATACACGTATATATATGTGCTGCCCCCGCTGACTGTGGCCCCCGGACTCCTCCCGCCTCTTCAGTGTCAGGTAAGTACACAGGATACACACATATATATGCCCTGCCCCCGCTGTCTGTGGCCCCCCGGACTCCTCCCTCCTCTCCAGTGTCAGGTAAGTACACAGGATACACACATATATATGCCCTGCCCCCGCTGACTGTGGCCCCCGGACTCCTCCTCCTCTCCAGTGTCAGGTAAGTACACAGGATACACACATATATATGCGCTGCCCCCGCTGACTGTGGCCCCTGGACTCCTCCCTCCTCTCCAGTGTCAGGTAAGTACACAGGGTACACACATATATATGCCCTGCCCCCGCTGACTGTGGCCCCCGGACTCCTCCCGCCTCTTCAGTGTCAGGTAAGTACACAGGATACACACATATATATGTGATGCTCCCTCTGACTGTGGCCCCCGGACTCCTCCCTCCTCTCCAGTGTCAGGTAAGTACACAGGATACACACATATATATGCGCTGCCCCCGCTGACTGTGGCCCCGGACTCCTCCCTCCTCTCCAGTGTCAGGTAAGTACACAGGATACACACATATATATGCGCTGCCCCCGCTGACTGTGGCCCCCGGACTCCTCCCTCCTCTCCAGTGTCAGGTAAGTACACAGGATACACACATATATATGCGCTGCCCCGCTGACTGTGGCCCCCGGACTCCTCCCTCCTCTCCAGTGTCAGGTAAGTACACAGGATACACACATATATATGCGCTGCCCCCGCTGACTGTGGCCCCGGACTCCTCCCTCCTCTCCAGTGTCAGGTAAGTACACAGGATACACACATATATATGCGCTGCCCCCGCTGACTGTGGCCCCCGGACTCCTCCCTCCTCTCCAGTGTCAGGTAAGTACACAGGATACACACATATATATGCGCTGCCCCCGCTGACTGTGGCCCCCGGACTCCTCCCTCCTCTCCAGTGTCAGGTAAGTACACAGGATACACACATATATATGCGCTGCCCCCGCTGACTGTGGCCCCCGGACTCCTCCCTCCTCTCCAGTGTCAGGTAAGTACACAGGATACACACATATATATGCGCTGCCCCCGCTGACTGTGGCCCCGGACTCCTCCTCCTCTCCAGTGTCAGGTAAGTACACAGGATACACACATATATATGCGCTGCCCCGCTGACTGTGGCCCCGGACTCCTCCCTCCTCTCCAGTGTCAGGTAAGTACACAGGATACACACATATATATGCGCTGCCCCCGCTGACTGTGGCCCCGGACTCCTCCCTCCTCTCCAGTGTCAGGTAAGTACACAGGATACACACATATATATGCGCTGCCCCCGCTGACTGTGGCCCCGGACTCCTCCTCCTCTCCAGTGTCAGGTAAGTACACAGGATACACATATATA
>CM065593.1:607193-772638 GCA_033119425.1 Bufotes viridis | reverse complement strand
CATATCCTCGGTGGGTATATAAGATGTGATAGGCTGTCTGCACACATATCCCTCGGTGGGTATATAAGCTGTGATAGGCTGTCAGCACACATATCCCTCGGTGGGTATACAGTGGAGGAAATAATTATTTGACCCCTCACTGATTTTGTAAGTTTGTCCAATGACAAAGAAATGAAAAGTCTCAGAACAGTATCATTTCAATGGTAGGTTTATTGTAACAGTGGCAGATAGCACATCAAAAGGAAAATCGAAAAAATAACTTTAAATAAAAGATAGCAACTGATTTGCATTTCATTGAGTGAAATAAGTATTTGAACCCCTACCAACCATTAAGAGTTCTGGCTCCCACAGAGTGGTTAGACACTTCTACTCAATTAGTCACCCTCATTAAGGACACCTGTCTTAACTAGTCACCTGTATAAAAGACACCTGTCCACAGAATCAATCAATCAAGCAGACTCCAAACTCTCCAACATGGGAAAGACCAAAGAGCTGTCCAAGGATGTCAGAGACAAAATTGTAGACCTGCACAAGGCTGGAATGGGCTACAAACCATTAGCAAGAAGCTGGGAGAGAAGGTGACAACTGTTGGTGCGATTGTTCGAAAATGGAAGGAGCACAAAATGACCATCAATCGACCTCGCTCTGGGGCTCCACGCAAGATCTCACCTCGTGGGGTGTCAATGGTTCTGAGAAAGGTGAAAAGCATCCTAGAACTACACGGGAGGAGTTAGTTAATGACCTCAAATTAGCAGGGACCACAGTCACCAAGAAAACCATTGGAAACACATTACACCGCAATGGATTAAAAATCCTGCAGGGCTCGCAAGGTCCCCCTGCTCAGGAAGGCACATGTGCAGGCCCGTCTGAAGTTTGCCAATGAACACCTGAATGATTCAGAGAGTGACTGGGAGAAGGTGCTGTGGTCTGATGAGACCAAAATAGAGCTCTTTGGCATTAACTCAACTCGCTGTGTTTGGAGGAAGAAAAATGCTGCCTATGACCCCCAAAACACCGTCCCCACCGTCAAGCATGGGGGTGGAAACATTTTGCTTTGGGGGTGTTTTTCTGCTAAGGGCACAGGACAACTTATTCGCATTAACGGGAAAATGGACGGAGCCATGTATCGTGAAATCCTGAGCGACAACCTCCTTCCCTCTGCCAGGAAACTGAAAATGGGTCGTGGATGGGTGTTCCAGCACGACAATGACCCAAAACATACAGCAAAGGCAACAAAGGAGTGGCTCAAGAAGAAGCACATTAAGGTCATGGAGTGGCCTAGTCAGTCTCCGGACCTTAATCCAATCGAAAACCTATGGAGGGAGCTCAAGCTCAGAGTTGCACAGAGACAGCCTCGAAACCTTAGGGATTTAGAGATGATCTGCAAAGAGGAGTGGACCAACATTCCTCCTAAAATGTGCGCAAACTTGGTCATCAAGTATTAAGTCTTTTTTTGTTAGAGGGTTCAAATACTTATTTCACTCAATGAAATGCAAATCAGTTGCTATCTTTTATTTAAAGTTATTTTTTCGATTTTCCTTTTGATGTGCTATCTGCCACTGTTACAATAAACCTACCATTGAAATGATACTGTTCTGAGACTTTTCATTTCTTTGTCATTGGACAAACTTACAAAATCAGTGAGGGGTCAAATAATTATTTCCTCCACTGTATAAGGTGTGATAGGCTGTCTTCTTACATATCCCTCGTGGGTATATAAGGTGTGTGATATGCTGTCTGCACACATATCCCTCGGTGGGTATATAAGGTGTGATAGGCTGTCTGTACACATCCCTCGGTGGATATATAAGGTGTGTGATAGGCTGTCTGCACACATATCCCTCGGTGGTTATATAAGGTGTGATATGCTGTCTGCACACATATCCCTCGGTGGGTATATAAGGTGTGTGATAGGCTGTCTGAACACATATCCCTCGTGGGTATATAAGGTGTGTGATATGCTGTCTGCACACATATCCCTCGGTGGGTATATAAGGTGTGATAGGCTGTCTGTACACATATCCCTCGGTGGGTATATAAGGTGTTACAGGCTGTCTGCACACATATCCCTTGGTGGGTATATAAGGGGTGTGATAGGCTGTCTGCATACATATCCCTCGGTGGGTATATATGGTGTGATAGGCCTTGTGCACACATATCCCTCGGTGGGTATATAAGGTGTGATAGGCTGTCTGCACACGTATCCTTCGGTGGGTATATAAGGTGTGATAGGCTGTCAGCACACATATCCTTTGGTGGGTATATAAGGTGTGTGATAGGCTGTCTGCACACATATCCCTCGTGGATATATAGCGTGTGATAGGCTGTCTGCACACACATCCCTCGGTGGGTATATAAGGGGTGTGATAGGCTGTCTGGACACATATCCCTCGGTGGGTATATAAGGTGTGTGATAGGTTGTCTGGACACATATCCCTCGTTGGGTATATAAGATGTGATAAGCTGTCTGTACACACATATCCCTCGTGGGTATATAAGGTGTGATAGGCTGTCTGCACACATATCCCTCCGTGGGTATATAAGGTATGTGATAGGCTGTCTGGACACATATCCCTCGGTGGGTATATAAGGTGTGATAGGCTGTCTGCGCACATATCCCTCGTTGGGTATATAAGGTGTGATAGGCTGTCTGTACACATATCCCTCAGTGGGTATATAAGGTGTGATAGGCTGTCTGCTTACATATCCCTTGGTGGGTATATAAGGTGTGATAGGCTGTCTGCGCACATATCCCTCGGTGGGTATATAAGGTGTGATAGGCTGTCTGTACACATATCCCTCAGTGGGTATAAAAGGTGTGATAGGCTGTCTGCACACATATCCCTCGGTGGTTATATAAGATGTTATAGGCTGTCTGCACACATATCCCTCGGTGGTTATATAAGGTGTGATAGGCTGTCTGCACACATATCCCTCGGTGGGTATATAAGATGTGATAGGCTGTCTGCACACATATCCCTCTGTGATTATATATGGTGTGATAGGCTGTCTGCACACATATCCCTCTGTGATTATATAAGGTGTGATAGGCTGTCTTCACACATATCCCTCGGTGGGTATATAAGGTGTGATGGGCTGTCTGCACACACATCCCTCGGTGGGTATATAAGGTGTGATAGGCTGTCTGCACACATATCCCTCGGTGGGTATATAAGGTGTGATAGGCTGTAGGCACAGATATCCCTCGGTGGGTATATAAGGTGTGATAGGCTGTCTGCACACATATCCCTCGGTGGGTATATAAGGAGTGTGATAGGCTGTCAGCACACATATCCCTCGGTGGGTATATAAGATGTGATAGGCTGTCTGCACACATATCCCTCGGTGGGTATATAAGGTGTGATAGGCTGTCTGCACACATATCCCTCGGTGGGTATATAAGGTGTGATAGGCTGTCTGCACATATATCCCTCGGTGGGTATATAAGGAGTGTGATAGGCTGTCTGCTTACATATCCCTCGGTGGGTATATAAGATGTGATAGGCTGTCTGCACACATATCCCTCGGTGGGTATATAAGGTGTGATAGGCTGTCTGCACACATATCCCTCGGTGGGTATATAAGGAGTGTGATAGGCTGTCTGCTTACATATCCCTCGGTGGGTATATAAGATGTGATAGGCTGTCTGCACACATATCCCTCGGTGGGTATATAAGCTGTGATAGGCTGTCTGCACACATATCCCTCGGTGGGTATATAAGGTGTGATAGGCTGTCTGCACACATATCCCTCGTGGGTATATAAGGTGTGATAGGCTGTCTGCACACATATCCCTCGGTGGGTATATAAGGTGTGATAGGCTGTCTGCACACATATCTCTCGGTGGGTATATAAGGTGTGATAGGCTGTCTGCACACATATCCCTCGGTGGGTATATAAGGAGTGTGATAGGCTGTCTGCTTACATATCCCTTGGTGGGTATATAAGATGTGATAGGCTGTCTGCACACATATCCCTCGGTGGGTATATAAGGTGTGATAGGCTGTCTGCACACATATCCCTCGGTAGGTATATAAGGTGTGTGATAGGCTGTCTGTACACATATCCCTCGGTGGGTATATAAGGTGTGATAGGCTGTCTGCACACATATCCCTCGGTGGGTATATAAGGTGTTTGATAGGCTATCTGCACACATATCCCTCGGTGATTATATAAGGTGTGATAGGCTGTCTGCACACATATCCCTCGGTGGGTATATAAGGTGTGATAGGCTGTCTGCACACATATCCCTCTGTGGGTATTTAAGGTGTGTGATAGGTTGTCTGCACACATATCCCTCCGTGGGTATATAAGGGGTGATAGGCTGTCTGCACACATATTCCTCTGTGATTATATAAGGTGTGATAGGCTGTCTTCACACATATCCCTCGGTGGGTATATAAGGTGTGATAGGCTGTCTGCACACACATCCCTCGGTGGGTATATAAGGTGTGATAGGCTGTCTGCACACATATCCCTCGGTGGGTATTTAAGCTGTGATAGGCTGTCTGCACACATATCCCTCGGTGGGTATATAAGGTGTGATAGGCTGTCTGCACACATATCCCTCGGTGGGTATATAAGGTGTGATAGGCTGTCTGCACACATATCCCTCGGTGGGTATATAAGGAGTGTGATAGGCTGTCTGCTTACATATCCTCGGTGGGTATATAAGATGTGATAGGCTGTCTGCACACATATCCTCGGTGGGTATATAAGCTGTGATAGGCTGTCTGCACACATATCCTCGGTGGGTATATAAGGTGTGATAGGCTGTCTGCACACATATCCTCGTGGGTATATAAGGTGTGATAGGCTGTCTGCACACATATCCCTCGGTGGGTATATAAGGTGTGATAGGCTGTCTGCACACATATCCCTCGGTGGGTATATAAGGTGTGATAGGCTGTCTGCACACATATCCCTCGGTGGGTATATAAGGAGTGTGATAGGCTGTCTGCTTACATATCCCTCGGTGGGTATATAAGATGTGATAGGCTGTCTGCACACATATCCCTCGGTGGGTATATAAGGTGTGATAGGCTGTCTGCACACATATCCCTCGGTGGGTATATAAGGTGTGATAGGCTGTCTGCACACATATCCCTCGGTGGGTATATAAGGAGTGTGATAGGCTGTCTGCACACATATCCCTCGGTGGGTATATAAGGTGTTTGATAGGCTGTCTGCACACATATCCCTCGGTGGGTATATAAGGTGTGATAGGCTGTCTGCACACATATCCCTCGGTGGGTATATAAGGTGTGATAGGCTGTCTGCACACATATCCTCGGTGGGTATATAAGGTGTGATAGGCTGTCTGCACACATATCCCTCGGTGGGTATATAAGGTGTGATAGGCTGTCTGCACACATATCCCT
Organism: Bufotes viridis; assembly: GCA_033119425.1. Lineage (NCBI taxonomy): Eukaryota > Metazoa > Chordata > Amphibia > Anura > Bufonidae > Bufotes > Bufotes viridis. Next base: position 767,257 of record CM065593.1, on the reverse strand, counting down.
CGGTGGGTATATAAGGGTGTGATAGGCTGTCTGCACACATATCCCTCGGTGGGTATATAAGGTGTGATAGGCTGTCTGCACACATATCCTCGGTGGGTATATAAGGTGTGATAGGCTGTCTGCACACATATCCCTCGGTGGGTATATAAGGTGTGTGATAGGCTGTCTGCACACATATCCCTCGGTGGGTATATAAGGTGTGATAGGCTGTCTGCACACATATCCCTCGGTGGGTATATAAGGTGTGATAGGCTGTCTGCACACATATCCCTCGGTGGGTATATAAGGTGTGATAGGCTGTCTGCACACATATCCCTCGGTGGGTATATAAGGTGTGTGATAGGTTGTCTGCACACATATCCCTCGGTGGGTATATAAGGTGTGATAGGCTGTCTGCACACATATCCTCTGGTGGGTATATAAGGTGTGATAGGCTGTCTGCACACATATCCCTCGGTGGGTATATAAGGTGTGATAGGCTGTCTGCACACATATCCCTCGGTGGGTATATAAGGTGTGATAGGCTGTCTGCACACATATCCCTCGGTGGGTATATAAGCTGTGATAGGCTGTCTGCACACATATCCCTCGGTGGGTATATAAGGTGTGATAGGCTGTCTGCACACATATCCCTCGGTGGGTATATAAGGTGTGATAGGCTGTCTGCACACATATCCCTCGGTGGGTATATAAGGTGTGATAGGCTGTCTGCACACATATCCCTCGGTGGGTATATAAGATGTGATAGGCTGTCTGCACACATATCCCTCGGTGGGTATATAAGCTGTGATAGGCTGTCTGCACACATATCCCTCGGTGGGTATATAAGGTGTGATAGGCTGTCTGCACACATATCCTCGGTGGGTATATAAGGTGTGATAGGCTGTCTGCACACATATCCCTCGGTGGGTATATAAGGTGTGATAGGCTGTCTGCACACATATCCCTCGGTGGGTATATAAGGTGTGTGATAGGCTGTCTGCACACATATCCCTCGGTGGGTATATAAGGTGTGATAGGCTGTCTGCACACATATCCCTCGGTGGGTATATAAGGTGTGATAGGCTGTCTGCACACATATCCCTCGGTGGGTATATAAGGTGTGATAGGCTGTCTGCACACATATCCCTCGGTGGGTATATAAGGTGTGATAGGCTGTCTGCACACATATCCCTCGGTGGGTATATAAGATGTGATAGGCTGTCTGCACACATATCCCTCTGTGATTATATAAGGTGTGATAGGCTGTCTGCACACATATCCCTCTGTGATTATATAAGGTGTGATAGGCTGTCTTCACACATATCCCTCGGTTGGTATATAAGGTGTGATAGGCTGTCTGCACACACATCCCTCGGTGGGTATATAAGGTGTGATAGGCTGTCTGCTTACATATCCCTCGGTGGGTATATAAGATGTGATAGGCTGTCTGCACACATATCCCTCTGTGATTATATAAGGTGTGATAGGCTGTCTTCACACATATCCCTCGGTGGGTATATAAGGTGTGATAGGCTGTCTGCACACACATCCCTCGGTGGGTATATAAGGTGTGATAGGCTGTCTGCACACATATCCCTCGGTGGGTATTTAAGCTGTGATAGGCTGTCTGCACACATATTCCTCGGTGGGTATATAAGGTGTGTGATAGGCTGTCTGCACACATATCCCTCGGTGGGTATATAAGGTGTGATAGGCTGTCTGCTTACATATCCCTCGGTGGGTATATAAGATGTGATAGGCTGTCTGCACACATATCCCTCTGTGATTATATAAGGTGTGATAGGCTGTCTTCACACATATCTCTCGGTGGGTATATAAGGTGTGATAGGCTGTCTGCACACACATCCCTCGGTGGGTATATAAGGTGTGATAGGCTGTCTGCACACATATCCCTCGGTGGGTATATAAGCTGTGATAGGCTGTCTGCACACATATCCCTCGGTGGGTATATAAGGTATGTGATAGGCTGTCTGCACACATATCCCTCGGTGGGTATATAAGGTGTGATAGGCTGTCTGCACACATATCCCTCGGTGGGTATATAAGGGTGTGATAGGCTGTCTGCACACATATTCCTCGGTTGGTATATAAGGTGTGTGATAGGCTGTCTGCACACATATCCCTCGGTGGGTATATAAGGTGTGATAGGCTGTCTGCACACATATCCCTCGGTGGGTATATAAGGTGTGATAGGCTGTCTGCACACATATCCCTCGGTGGGTATATAAGGTGTGTGATAGGCTGTCTGCACACATATCCCTCGGTGGGTATATAAGGTGTGATAGGCTGTCTGCACACATATCTCTCGGTGGGTATATAAGGTGTGATAGGCTGTCTGCACACATATCCCTCGGTGGGTATATAAGGTGTGATAGGCTGTCTGTACACACATCCCTCGGTGGGTATATAAGGTGTGATAGGCTGTCTGCACACATATCCCTCGGTGGGTATATAAGGTGTAATAGGCTGTCTGCACACATATCCCTCGGTGGGTATATAAGGTGTGATAGGCTGTCTGCACACATATCCCTCGGTGGGTATATAAGGTGTGATAGGCTGTCTGCACACATATCCCTCGGTGGGTATATAATGAGTGTGATAGGCTGTCTGCACACATATCCCTCGGTGGGTATATAAGGTGTGATAGGCTGTCTGCACACATATCCCTCAGTGGGTATATAAGGTGTGATAGGCTGTCTGCACACATATCCCTCAGTGGGTATATAAGGTGTGTGATAGGCTGTCTGCACACATATCCTCTGTGGGTATATAAGGTGTGATAGGCTGTCTGCACACATATCCCTCGGTGGGTATATAAGGTGTGATAGGCTGTCTGCACACATATCCTCGGTGGGTATATAAGGTGTGATAGGCTGTCTGCACACATATCCCTCGTTGGGTATATAAGGTGTGATAGGCTGTCTGCACACATATCCCTCGGTGGGTATATAATGTGTGATAGGCTGTCTGCACACATATCCCTCGGTGGGTATATAATGTGTGATAGGCTGTCTGCACACATATCCCTCGGTGGGTATATAAGGGTGTGATAGGCTGTCTGTACACATATCCCTCGGTGGGTATATAAGGTGTGATAGGCTGTCTGCACACATATCCCTCGGTGGGTATATAAGGTGTGATAGGCTGTCTGCACACATATCCCTCGGTGGGTATATAAGGTGTGATAGGCTGTCTGCACACATATCCCTCGGTGGGTATATAAGTGTGTGATAGGCTGTCTGCACACATATCCCTCGGTGGGTATATAAGGTGTGTGATAGGCTGTCTGCACACATATCCCTCGGTGGGTATATAAGGTGTGATAGGCTGTCTGCACAATATACCTCGGTGGGTATATAAGGAGTGTGATAGGCTGTCTGCACACATATCCCTCGGTGGGTATATAAGGTGTGATAGGCTGTCTGCACACATATCCTCGGTGGGTATATAAGGTGTGATAGGCTGTCTGCACACATATACCTCGGTGGGTATATAAGGTGTGATAGGCTGTCTGCACACATATCCTCGGTGGGTATATAAGGTGTGATAGGCTGTCTGCACACATATCCCTCGGTGGGTATATAAGGTGTGATAGGCTGTCTGCACACATATCCCTCGGTGGGTATATAAGGTGTGATAGGCTGTCTGCACACATATCTCTCGGTGGGTATATAAGGTGTGATAGGCTGTCTGCACACATATCCCTCGGTGGGTATATAAGGTGTGATAGGCTGTCTGCACACATATCCCTCGGTGGGTATATAAGGTGTGATAGGCTGTCTGCACACATATCCCTCGGTGGGTATATAAGGTGTGATAGGCTGTCTGCACACATATCTCTCGGTGGGTATATAAGGTGTGTGATAGGCTGTCTGCACTAATATCCCTCGTTGTATATATAAGGAGTTTAATAGGCTGTCTGCACACATATCCCTCGGTGGGTATATAAGGTGTGATACGCTGTCTGCACACATATCTCTCGGTGGGTATATAAGGTGTGTGATAGGCTGTCTGCACACATATCCCTCCGTGGGTATATAAGGTGTGTGATTGGCTGTCTGCACACATATCCCTCGGTGGGTATATAAGGGGTGTGATAGGCTGTCTGCACACATATCCCTCGTTGGGTATATAAGGTGTGATAGGCTGTCTGCACACATATCCCCCGGTGGGTATATAAGGTGTGATAGGCTGTCTGCATACATATCCCTCGCTGTGGGTATATAAGGTGTGATAGGCTGTCTGCACACATATCCCTCGGTGGGTATATAAGGGGTGATAGGCTGTCTGCACACATATCCCTCGGTGGGTATTTTGGGTCAGACCATTGGAAACCGCTTACATCAGCGTGGTCTGCATGCTAGTCGACCTGCAAGGTACCTGACCTCAGGTGTCATTGTCTTGCATGGACCAGGGAGCATCTACGCTGGACAAGGGTCCATTTTGCCTCAGTGCTGTTCACTGATGAAAGGCGATTCACGCTGAGCAGAAATGATGGCCTCCAATGCAGACGAGCCATTGGTGGCGGTGGTGTCACAGTGCGGGCAGGTGTGTCTCGTCAGTACAGAACTGCCCTACACTGTGAATGGTCCAGTGACAGTTCAGACTACCTGAAGGACATCAGTAATCCAGTCCTTGTGCCTCCGCAGGAAGAGCACCGGCCTAATGTCATCTTAATGGAGGACAATGCTCCAGCTCATCGAGGTCCCATCATTAGGGAACGGCTACTGGGGGACCTCACATGGAGCAGCTGCTGGAGACTGGGGCCCCTTACATGGAGCAGCTGCTGGAGACTGGGGCCCCTTACATGGAGCGGCTGCTGGAGACTGGGGGACCTCAAATGGAGCTGCTGCTGGAGACTGTGGCCCCTCACATGGAGCGGCTGCTGGAGACTGGGGCCCCTCACATGGAGCGGCTGCACTTTCTCCAGACCTTCATCCCATTAAAAATCTATGGGATCAGCTGAGTCGTCATGTAGAGGCTGGTAACTCTGTACCTCAGAACCTCAATCATCCAGCACTGGTGTCGGCTTTTGTTTCAATAAATTGTTTAAGATAAGGAAATCACCATCGCTGCTTTTACTTAAACCCCTGACTTTCATGATATATCAATAGACCTGGAACATTTTACATTTTTTCATAAATTTCACCCAAATGTCAAGCCAAACTTTTTGTGAGTAGTGCACACATGTTCAGTGGCCGGGTTTGGGGTTGCCCTAGTGCTACTCTGGGTCTGCGGCCGCCGTCGAGGTTCACCACGTTCTGCTGCTCTCCAGAAGGGATGGTAAGGTGTGGTGACCCCAATTGGAAATAAGTCCAGAGACTCAGGGTCTGCAGTAACCAGGGGGCTTCTTTACTGGTGAAATTCAGGTGCAAAACAATACAGACGAGGCACAGGGCCGGCTTCTCCAGTCTCCTCCCTAGGATGAGGCATAGGGCTGGCTTCTCCAGTCTCCTCCCTGGCAGAAGAAGGGTTTGATGCTGAGGAAGGGCCTGAGCTAGCTGTCTCTCTCTGTCTCAGAAGGCTGGTACCCTGGCCAAAGGCTGGAAGCCCCCCAGTCTCTACCTCAGTAGTCCGGGTGGGGTCTTAGTCACAGGGCTGGTGACCCATGGTCTGTGGCTCAGAGTCCCCATCTCAGCTTCTTCTTCTGGTCACTCATGCAGACCTGCAGAGGCTTTCCCTCCAAGCACTGGTCCTAACTGCAGAACACTAGGGGCTCTGAATGCTCCCCTTATATACCGTTTATGGCTGAACTAGAACCTTGTAGTGGGAGGGTGGAGTGGAGAAACTCAGCCCAAACAATTACAAAGTTACCACTCCCGTCTGTCATAGACTTACATTCCAGCTTCAATGATGCTCAATAGCAATGGCCCAGCAGCTTTCCCAGACACAAACAATGTTCCAGACATAACAACAGAGCTAAACCAGACAGTCACACGGTCAGTCTGTATATAAGTATTTAACAGTGCAAGTTAACCCTTTCAAGTGAAATAAAGAAGTTCATAACTTTACGTAGTGGAATTAGGAAAATGTCCAGACTTCACATTTCCCCTTCTCCAGGGCGCTACCCATGCTCTAGACACATGGTACCTTTATATTCCGCACAGTCCTACACGGAGCCTCATGTATTCCCTTAACTGATCACATGACTCCATGCACCCTCCAGCAGCTGTGGGACAACCTCGATGGTCGTGTTCTCTCATTGACTCCTCCCCCACACCATCTCCAGCAGCTGTGGGACCACCTCGATGGTCGTGTTCTCTCTGTGGATCCTCCTGTACGCCCGCTCCAGCAGCTGTGGGACCACCTCGATGGTCGTGTTCTCTCATTGACTCCTCCCCCACCCCCTCCAACATCTGAGGGATCACTTCAATGGTCGTGTTTGTTCTATAGATTTCCCCACCCCCTCCAGCAGCTTTGGGACCATCTCGATAGTTGTGTTCTCTCTATGGATCCTCCCCATGCCCCCTCCAGAATCTGTGGGACCACCTCGATGGTCGTGTTTGTTCTATGGATTCCCCCACACCTCCTCCAGCATCTGTGGGACCACCTCGATGGTCGTGTTTGTTCTATGGATTCCCCCACACCACCTTCAGCATCTGTGGGACCACCTCGATGGTCTTGTTTGTTCTATGGATCCTCCTGTACGCCCTCTCCAGACTTTGTGGGACCACCTCGATGGCTGTGTTCTTTCTATGGATCCTCCCCCACACCCCTCCAGCAGCTGTGGGACCACCTCGATGGTCGTGTTCTCTCTATGTATCCCCCCCTACACCCCCTCCAGCAGCTGTGGGATCACCTCGATGGTCGTGTTCTTTCTATGGATCCTCCCCCACACCTCCTCCAGCAGCTGTGGGACCACCTCGATGGCTGTGTTCTCTCTATGGATCCTCCTGTACGCCCTCTCCAGACTTTGTGGGACCACCTCGATTGCTGTGTTCTCTCTATGGATTCCCCCACACCCCCTTCTCCAGACTTTGTGGGACCACCTTGATGGCTGTGTTCTCTCTATGGATCCTCCCCCACACCTCCTCCAGCAGCTGTGGGACCTCCTCGATGGTCGTGTTTGTTCTTTGGATCCTCCTGCATGCCCCCTCCAGCATCTATGGCTCCTCCTCCACGCTCCCTCCAGCAGCTGTGGGACCACATGATTGTACTGAGCAATACGTGATTAAGTGACTTAATGATGATCGTACTGAGCGATAAGTGATAGTGACCACATAATGATCGTACTGAGCAAATCAAAAATTAAAGAAACATTTGCTGCTAAACCTCTAAGAATTTTGGCAATCTCATAGAGTTAAAGGGGTTAATGAAGACTAATCCTAACCTCCCGGTGGTGGTCATACTTACCTGATACCGCTGCTAGGTGTGGTGTCTCTCGCTCCTGGGCCAATGTCCATCAATAGGGAGGACACATGACCACTGAAGCCTACCACAGGCTGCAGCAGTGACGTGCTCCCCTTGTGTCATAACTGGTCACTTGACGCAAAAGGAGCGGGTCACCTTTGCAGCCTGTGATTGGCTGCAGCGGTCACATGTCCCTCCATCAGTGGATGATGTTTTCAGTGCTGCAGGGAAAGGACAAGCCGCCCAGGAGTGCGGGATCAGGTAAGTATGATGGCCACCACGAGTCGGCTGGAGGTCTGTATAGTCCTGGATAAAAGGTTTAGAACTTGCTGCACACAGATAGTAGACATGTGGGAAATGGTAACTTTTACCTATTTTGTGAGGCATGCCTGTCATCTGAGGTTAAAAAACATTCTTATTTTGAAAATTGCCTAATTTTAAAATTTTCGGTAGATTTAGGATTTTCCTTAGAAATAAAATATATTGAACAAAATTTACTACTAATAAAAATGTGACATAAAACAGCCTCCTAATTGTTTGTCTAGGAAACCATGTAAAGTGAGGTCGGAGCTGAGAACGTGGCTTATGGCGGTGGCCCCTTCTCACTAGAAGCCTTCAGCTCATCCATCTTCTCCTGAATGACCCACCAAGGATGGAGAAGAACCAGAAGGAGATCTCCAGAAGATTGTTAGACCTCACCTTGGAGATCATCTCCCTGCTGAGCGGAGAGGTAAACCTTTCTAGATTTCCATCATCTTTTATTGTATTGTAAGGAGCATCCATAGAAAGAAAGAAGAGTCCTGTATGATGGCCTCCAGAATGTGTGGCCACGTGGTGCAGCATGGTGACCTATAGTCATGTGTTAGGAGCCATGAGGATGGGATGGCTGGAGTGTGGCCTGAGGGGAAGGATTGTTTAAGCTCTATTACATTTACATTAACCCCTTCTATGCTGAGAATGTATCTGAGTCGCTTCAGTAGCCAAGGACATATGAGACACCTTCTCGCCACTAAAGGCTGTATCTCAGACTGAACTGCGGCTACAGTCACATCAAGACACAGTATATCAAAACCCGATATAAGGAGGAAGAGAAAAGAAGCCCCCTTCCTCCCATCCCCCCTCTACTCCTCCTGCCACCTTTGCCTATTGACTCCTTTCTAGATATCTGAAATCCCATTCTTCAGGGGAGGAAAGTATTTTAACCGCATCTTTTCTGAAATGTTTTCTTTAGTCCACTTGTGCACATACAGGGGAGATTTATCAGACTGGTGTAAAGTAGAACCGGCTCAGTTGCCTACAGCAGCCAATCAGATTTCACGCTTCATTACTCACAGCTCTTTTGGAAACTGAAAGGTGGAATCTGATTGGTTGCTATGGGCGACTAAGCCAGTTCCACTTTACACCAATTTGATAAATGTCCCCCATAGTCTTTGTAGTTTAACATGATTGGCCTTCTGCTTTATGTCCCTAAACTATATGTGTGAGGGCGGTGATACATGTAGACAGGGGCCTAATAGTCTTTATTTGGATCAATTCAAGATCACGTCTCCCGTATTTACGGTATTTCAATTTATTTCACAAAATAATTTAACACGGGACAATATTTTTAGTAATAACAAAGTAAAACACATATTTGTACCATCTTAGCCAGTAAATAAAAAATGGAGACTCCTCAGCGGTTGAGAGTCTGGGAATACTTATGACCACCTTTGACGCACTCAGATCAGGAGTGAATGTGTCTCATGGATTTATGTCCTTCCTCATCTCTTAAGGAATGTGGCCCCCAGACCTCTTGGGTTCCTTGCATTCATGGACTGGACGTCTATTAGAGGACAATAAAACTTTCACACTCCTTACATGTATCTGTAACCGCTGCAACAATTTACTGTCACAACAGTTTGTTTGCTCCTCCTCTCATATGGATCTGCTTTCCACCACTTGTCTCGTCTACCTCAGTATTCCTATGCACTTTAGGGTGTAAATATGTGAATCTTCATATACTGTCTTATAGGCTTGAATAGTCTCGAAAGCTTGAAGTTGTGTCATCACCTTTTCATACAAGCTCTGCGTTCTCTTCATACAGCTGATACAGTGGGGCACTCGGGCCCCCGCTGATCTGATATTGAGGACCTATTCCAGGAATAGGTAATAAAAATAGGATAAGCGGACAACCCCTTTTACTCAAGCCTGTGGATTGCTATACGTAGTATTAACGAATCACTCTGTCGAGTCCATCTTCTTTATTAGCATAAAGATTTGATGCACTAAATCTTGGTAAATTTGATTTTGACTAGAAAATACTTCCACCAGGAGTCTTGACCGATACCGGATTCTTGACTCTAGCCACGATATAGACTGAGCTAGAGTAGGTTGTTGTGGGGGATACCTATACTTGCAGCTGCCACTTTTGTGCATCTGTCATAGGAGTAATTTGTGGCAATGATTTACAGCACAGGCGGTATTAGTTGAACTCTGATGCAGGATTACGGGATCGCTGAAGCACTATGCATAGACAACAGACGAGCAGGCTGCAGAAATTGATGAATCTAACATGCCCAGACTCTGAATGGTTTGGCTGACCGTTTCTCTCTGGTGTCTTGTAACCAAGGTTCAGTCTCAGGCAATATAGGAAAAGCAGTTTGGATAAGTGAAGAGTCCATCTGTCTTGAAGTTAATCATACAGTTGGTACACCAGACGCCTCCTCCTAAAGTTCTCTGTAGACATTAAGCACCAACCATAAAATGAGGGCAGAAAGGTAAATTACCGTACGCCACATAATCCTAATTGATATCTTCTGCAGAAAATAACATATTGAACACGATCAATAAAGATTGGCCATTTTTATGTATATTTAATATAACATTAAAAATTCTAAAATCAATACACATAGATAAAAAAAAAGGACCCCTCCGTGAAGAGCTGGCTGTGGACTAAAGATTACTGGACCAACGGAATTAAAGTGTAACTGCCGTTTCATTTTTTTTTGTTAATGTGTAGGGTCAGTGACGGGGAACATTTTTGTAATTTGACTTTATTTAGCCAAAACGTTTATTTTCATTTGAAAACTGGGCTAAAATGTCCCATAGCAGCGCTTTTTGAAAAGAGTGTTGCCATGGGCCATCTGTCTTCTAGGAGAGACGGGCTGTGAGGCAGCTGCGGGCTTCCGCCTGCCCTTCTCTCCTGCTGGGCACAGGTGTACTGTGTGTAAAACTTAATTCTACGTCCCCCTCTTGTATTATTTATAATCCTACACTTACTAACCTGCGTTCCCGGCCGCTGTTAGTGAGCGTTCCCTCTGCCTGCGCTGCCTGTAGTGAGCGCTTACTGCTCGCACAGAGTCGGATCCATGCTCTTTGGTTGTGGTGTCTGTCATCTAGATAAGCATCGGCAAAATATACCAGCGGGTGATACTAAAGCTGTGGGCCAACCTAAAACGCTGGAAGACAGTCGGTAAAGCCTGGTACAGGGCAGTGGAACCACCGGTCCCAGCTTGGGATATCGCGGACTGGGTCTTGCCCAAGTGTCCAGGGGTGCAGCTTGTCCGAGTCATCTATCTGCATTTGCTGTGTACCTGGAGAGAAAAGAATAAAGACAATTGCATCGTTTTCCTGCCTAGGTGATTAATACGACCCACAACCTCAGATCATTGCACTCTCCCCAACAGGTAAAGATCCCACAGAGTAGTCATACGTCATCAGTGACTGTGATGAAACCCAGAGTACACAGGGTAAAGATGTCGCAGAGTCGTTATCAATCATCAGTGACTGTGATAAACCCGGAGTACACAGGGTAAAGATGTCGCAGAGTCGTTATCCATCATCAGTGACTGTGATAAACCCGGAGTACACTGGGTAAAGATGTCGCAGAGTCGTTATCAATCATCAGTGACTGTGATAAACCCAGAATACACAAGGTAATAATGCAGCATAGTTGTCATCTGTTATTGACTGTGATGAAACCCAGAGTACACAGGGTAAAGATGCCACAGAGTTGTCATACGTCATCAGTGACTGTGATAAACCCGGAGTACACAGAGTAAAGAAGCCGCAGAGTCATCATCCATCATCAGTGACTGTGATAAACCCGGAGTATACAGGGTAAAGATCCCGCAGAGTCGTCATCCATCATCAGTGACTGTGATAAACCCAGAATGCAGAAGGTAAAGATGCCACAGAGTCGTTATCCATCATCAGTGACTGTGATAAACCCGGAGTACACAAGGTAATAATGCAGCAGAGTTGTCATCTGTTATTGACTGTGATGAAACCCGGAGTACACAGGGTAAAGATGCCACAGAGTTGTCATACGTCATCAGTGACTGTGATAAACCCGGAGTACACAGAGTAAAGAAGCCGCAGAGTCATCATCCATCATCAGTGACTGTGATAAACCCGGAGTATACAGGGTAAAGATGGAGCAGAGTCATCATCCGACATCAGTGACTGTGATAAATTCAGAGTACACAGGGTAAAGATCCAGCAGAGTCATCATCCGACATCAGTGACTGTGATAAACCCGGAGTACACAGGATAAAGTTGCCGCAGAGTCATCATCCATCATCAGTGACTTTTATAAACCCGGAGTCCAAAAGAGAAACCGCAGCACTCTGTAGTCTTCTATATATTATTGTGGTGTATTCACCAAACCAGAGGTGCGGCGTTTTGACCAGTGTGGTCTTTATCAAGCACCGAGTGAAATGTGTCCTTACAGGTGTATATATCCGCACCCCATCATGTCACATCAATTACAATATTTAAATCGCCTAATACATATGCATCGCAGCTTCATAATATAGATAATAAATAAAGATAAACCTTAGAACTTAATAAGTATGCAGATATCTCCTACTTACTCTAATAATATGAGGGAGGTACATGGGGGCAGATCGCTGGCATCACTGGTCCGTAGGGCGCGTGGTTAAGCTCAGCATCTCTCCCTCCACAATGCGCAAGCGCTAGCTCCGATAGCAGGAGACATGGGGCACGCGTCCTGCTACAATCAGTAGTGTAAGCAGCGATGCCTATAGCTAATAGGGCGTGCGGCTTCTCCGCTTTCAAATGCGCATGTACCACCAGTTTTGTATCGTGGACTCATAGCGCTTGCGTTAAGTATTATACTTCACGCCTGTGGGAGAGTGGCTCATCGCATCTATTGCTAGTGCTGGTTGTGAATATATAATAGCCTGTAGATCCTAGCCCACGGACTATCCCGGCCGTGATTAGAGTCTCCACAAGTATCAAATAAATGTGGAGCCCCAGTTATGGGTCTACAACACAATGAAAGCCAGATATCCCTCAAAGGAAGGAAAACCCAGCAAAGGGGTGTCTCCATTACAGAGATCACCAAATCCACCATATTAAGTGGCCCCTATGTCAAGATCCCGCTTTTTTACAAGCTTTAAGGATGTGACGGGGAAAACCTAAGCCAGGTATCCATCCACAGACAGCTGTTTCGGGGTGTTGCCCCTCATCAGTGTGGAGTAGGATTCTGGCTAACCGGGAGCAATGCCTCGGAGACTACTCAAACACAACAATAGCTGATCTCAGGGAGACCAGCTACAAATAACACCGCGGAGCCTCACTTAAGAGTCTCAACACAGCGTCCGAAGTGCAAAGCTCCCTGGGAAACAGGAATATGCAAAATAAATGTGGAGCCCCAGTATTGGGTCTACAACACAATGAAAGCCGGATATCCCTCAAAGGAAGGAAAACCGAGCAAAAACCTGGCTTTCATTGTGTTGTAGACCCAATACTCGGGCTCCACATTTATTTTGCATATTCCTGTTTCCCAGGGAGCTTTGCACTTCGGATTGCTGTGCTGAGACTCCTAAGTGAGGCTCCGCGGTGTTATTTGTAGCCGGTCTCCCTGAGATCAGCTATTGTTGTGTTCAAGTATCAAATAAGGCAAAGTTACTGCGTATAAAGGCATATAAACAACATTAAGAATACTGGCTATCATCTCCTACTGTGGTAATATGGCAAAACCCAGTGGGGGTATGCCCTCCTCAAAAGTAAGGGACATTACCCACTAAGTGTAGCATTAGCGCCTGTTATTCATTCATACCCTGTTGGAGCGTGTCCCCGCTGTTGTGAGGGAACACTCCCCACAGTGTCCATTCTATTAGCCCCTCTAGAAGGTTAGTCAGTACATCCTTACAGGGGACATCTCGACTTCCCAGGGGCCAATTTCATACATTCAGATGGGGAGCGTGTCCTACATATCGTGTGGAAAATGCACCCCACGGAAAAAATATGGCTGGTCCATCAAAAACAGAGCCAGTCAGACCGCCCTTATCAAGGATGTACTGACCTCCCTGAGGGTCAGTCCCAATCTTTCCGGCGGCGGGTAGACTAAGTTCAGTACACTACAAAGTCCACTATATAGTATAAGAGGTGATCTGGTATATATTCTTACCCAATGTGTACAATAGTAGGCCCAGGTCGCACAAAAGCATTAAGGGAAGACTTCATGTATATAGAAATATCAGCGATCATACTGCTCCCAGGGTCCCCCTCAATGACATCACCCGGAAGAGAAAGGAAAAGAAAAAAGGGATTTAAAACATATCATAAAATAGGTACAAAAGTACATAAAAACAGAGGTGATTTCATATAGCCGTAAGAGGTATCACACACTGTATTAAGTCCTAATTCAAAAACCCATCGTAGTGCCAGTCTCTTCAGTAAAGGTTCCCTGTCACCTCCTCTCCTTTAGGGGGTATCCCATCTATAATTCGGAATCTAAGATGAGCAATATTACGTTTAGCTTTCAAAAAACATTCTGGTACCGGAAGTTCTGTTGTAGTAACGTCCATCCGTTTATCATCAGTAAGCACTTTTTGTGCCGTGTCTGCGGGGATTATTTTGTCCCCCAGATTTTTTGACCTTCTGTAGGACATAAGTGGGCAGTTTGGAATTCCTCAATCTCTGGGAATGTCTGTTTGAAAATATGCCAGTTATGTTACAAAATGTATCTCCTTGGTGAACAGTAAGTAGACACAAATGGAATTCTCTTGTTTTTTTCTTTGACCATACTTGTTCAGGAGCTGGGTGCGGTCCAAACCACGTTCCATATGTTTGTGTCTTTATTTATTGATTTATCTATATTATGAAGCTGCGATGCATATGTATTAGGTGATTTAAATATTGTAATTGATGTGACATGATGGGGTGCGGATATATACACCTGTATGGACACATTTCACTTGGTGCTTAATAAAGACCACACTGGTCGAAACGCCGCAACTTTCGTTTGGTGAATAAACCACAATAATACATAGAAGACTACAGAGTGCTGCGGTTTCTCTTGTTTTCTGGAATACGGGGGCACTACAGGCTGGTACCCATCACTGCCGACACCACTACTAACGGGATACCTTCTCCCATGAGTGCTGCTATAACCCTTTTTCTATTCATGGATGCCGCAGAGTCATCATCCGTTATCATTGACTGTGATGAACCCAGAGTACACAGGGTAAAGAAGCTGCAGAGTCGTCATCATGGACTGTGATAAACCCAGAATACACAGGGTAAAGATTTTGTAGAGTCGTAATCAGTGACTGTGATAAACCCAGAATACATGGGGTAAAGAAGCCGCAGAGTTGTAATCAGTGACTGTGATAAACCCAGAATACACAGGGTAAAGATTTTGCAGAGTCGTAATCAGTGACTGTGATAAACCCAGAATACACAGGGTAAAGAAGCCCCAGAGTTGTAATCAGTGACTGTGATAAACCCAGAATACACAGGGTAAAGATTTTGCAGTGTCGTAATCAGTGACTGTGATAAACCCAAAATACATGGGGTAAAGGAGCCCCAGAGTCGTAATTAGTGACTGTGATAAACCCAGAATACACAGGGTAAAGATGTCGCAGAGTCGTAATCAGTGACTGTGATAAACCCAGAATACACAGGGTAAAGAAGCCGCAGAGTCATCATCATCATCCGTTATCATTGACTGTGATAAACCCAGAATACACAGGATACAGAAGCCCCAGAGTCGTCATCAGTGACTGTGATAAACCCAGAATACACAGGGTAAACAAGCCGCAGAGTCGTAATCAGTGACTGTGATAAACCCAGAATACACAGGGTAAAGATGTCGCAGAGTCGTAATCAGTGACTGTGATAAACCCAGAATACACTGGGTAAAGAAGCCACAGAGTCGCAATCACTGAATGTGATAAACCCAGAATACACAGGGTAAAGAAGCCACAGAGTCATAATCAGTGACTGTGATAAACCCAGAATACACAGGGTAAACAAGCCGCAGAGTCGTCATCAGTGACTGTGATAAACCCAGAATACACAGGGTAAAGAAGCCGCAGAGTCCTCATCATCATCCATTATCATTGACTGTGATAAACCCAGAGTACACAGGGTAAAGAAGCAGCAGAGTCATCATCCGTGAATGTGACAAACCCAGAATACACAGGGTAAAGAAGCTGCAGAGTCATCATCAGTGACTGTGATAAACCCAGAATACACAGGGTAAAGATGTTGCAGAGTCGTCATCCGGCATCAGTGACTGTGATAAACCCAGAAAACACAGGGTAAATAAGCCGCAGAGTCATCATCATGGACTGTGCCCAGAATACACAGGGTAAAGATGTTGCAGAGTCGTCATCAGGGACTGTTATTAAACCAGAATACACAGGGTAAAGATTTCGCAGAGTCGTAATCAGTGACTGTGATAAACCCAGAATACACAGGTTAAAGAAGCTGCAGAGTCGTCATCAGGGACTGTGATAAACCCAGAATACACAGGGTAAAGATTTTGCAGAGTCGTAATCAGTGACTGTGATAAACCCAGAATATACAGGGTAAAGAAGCCACAGAGTCGTCGTCACTGACTGTGATAGACCCAGAATACACAGGGTAAAGATGTCGCAGAGTCGTAATCGGTAACTGTGATAAACCCAGAATACACAGGGTACAGAAGCCGCAGAGTCATCATCAGTGACTGTGATAAACCCAGAATACACAGGGTTAAGATGTCGCAGAGTCGTCATCAGGGACTGTAATAAACTCAGAATACATAGGGTAAAGAAGCTGCAAAGTCATCATCAGTGACTGTGATAAACCCAGAATACACAGGGTAAAGATGTCGCAAAGTCATCATCAGTGACTGTGATAAACCCAGAATACACAGGGTAAAGATGTCGCAGAGTCATAATCAGTGACTGTGATAAACCCAGAATACACAGGGTAAAGAAGCCGCAGAGTCGTCATCAGTGACTGTGATAAACCCAGAATACACAGGGTAAAGATGTCGCAGAGTCGTCATCAGGGACTGTAATAAACCCAGAATACACAGGGTAAAGATTTCGCAGAGTCGTCATCGGGGACTGTAATAAACCCAGATTACACAGGGTAAAGAAGCCCCAGAGTCGTCATCAGTGACTGTGATAAACCCAGAATACACAGGGTAAAGATTTTGTAGAGTCGTAATCAGTGACTGTGATAAACCCAGAATACACAGGGTAAAGAAGCCGCAGAGTCATCATCAGTGACTGTGATAAACCCAGAATACACAGGGTAAAGATGACGCAGAGTCGCAATCACTAAATGGGATAAACCCAGAATACACAGGTTAAAGAAGCTGCAGAGTCGTCATCAGGGACTGTGATAAACCCAAAATACACAGGGTAAAGATTTTGCAGAGTCGTAATCAGTGACTGTGATAAACCCAGAATATACAGGGTAAAGAAGCCACAGAGTCGTCATCACTGACTGTGATAGACCCAGAATACACAGGGTAAAGATGTCGCAGAGTCGTAATCGTTAACTGTGATAAACCCAGAATACATAGGGTAAAGAAACCGCAGAGTCATCATCAGTGACTGTGATAAACCCAGAATACACAGGGTTAAGATGTCGCAGAGTCCTCATCATCATCCATTATCATTGACTGTGATAAACCCAGAGTACACAGGGTAAAGAAGCAGCAGAGTCATCATCCGTGAATGTGACAAACCCAGAATACACAGGGTAAAGAAGCTGCAGAGTCATCAGTGACTGTGATAAACCCAGAATACACAGGGTAAAGATGTTGCAGAGTCGTCATCCGGCATCAGTGACTGTGATAAACCCAGAATACACAGGGTAAAGAAGCCGCAGAGTCATCATCATGGACTGTGATAAACCCAGAATACACAGGGTAAAGATGTTGCAGAGTCGTCATCAGGGACTGTAATAAACCCAGAATACACAGGGTAAAGATTTCGCAGAGTCGTAATCAGTGACTGTGATAAACCCAGAATACACAGGGTAAAAAAGCCCCAGAGTCGTCATCAGTGACTGTGATAAACCCAGAATACACAGGGTAAAGAAGCCACAGAGTCGTCATCACTGACTGTGATAGACCCAGAATACACAGGGTAAAGATGTCGCAGAGTCGTAATCGGTAACTGTGATAAACCCAGAATACACAGGGTACAGAAGCCGCAGAGTCATCATCAGTGACTGTGATAAACCCAGAATACACAGGGTTAAGATGTCGCAGAGTCGTCATCAGGGACTGTAATAAACTCAGAATACATAGGGTAAAGAAACCCCAGAGTCGTCATCAGTAACTGTAATAAATCCAGAATACACAGGGTAAAGAAGCCGCCAAGTCATCATCAGTGACTGTGATAAACCCAGAATACACAGGGTAAAGATGTCGCAGAGTCATAATCAGTGACTGTGATAAACCCAGAATACACAGGGTAAAGAAGCCGCAGAGTCGTCATCAGGGACTGTGATAAACCCAGAATACACAGGGTAAAGATGTCGCAGAGTCGTCATCAGGGACTGTAATAAACCCAGAATACACAGGGTAAAGATTTCGCAGAGTCGTAATCAGTGACTGTGATAAACCCAGAATACACAGGGTAAAGAAGCCGCAGAGTCGTAATCAGTGACTGTGATAAACCCAGAATACACAGGGTAAAGATGACGCAGAGTCGCAATCACTAAATGGGATGTCGCAGAGTCGCAATCACTGAATGGGATAAACCCAGAATACACAGGTTAAAGAAGCTGTAGAGTCGTCATCAGGGACTGTGATAAACCCAAAATACACAGGGTAAAGATTTTGCAGAGTCGTAATCAGTAACTGTGATAAACCCAGAATACACAGGGTAAAGAAGCCACAGAGTCGTCATCACTGACTGTGAAAGACCCAGAATACACAGGGTAAAGATGTCGCAGAGTCGTAATCGGTAACTGTGATAAACCCAGAATACACAGGGTACAGAAGCCGCAGAGTCATCATCAGTGACTGTGATAAACCCAGAATACACAGGGTAAAGATGTCGCAGAGTCGTAATCGGTAACTGTGATAATCCCAGAATACATAGGGTAAAGAAGCCCCAGAGTCGTCATCAGTAACTGTGATAAATCCAGAATACACAGGTTAAAGAAGCTGCAGAGTCGTCATCAGGGACTGTGATAGACCCAGAATACACAGGGTAGAGATTTTGCAGAGTCATAATCAGGGACTGTGATAAACCCAGAATACACAGGGTAAAGAAGCCACAGAGTTGTCATCACTGACTGTGATAAACCCAGAATACACAGGATACAGAAGCCCCAGAGTCGTAATCAGTAACTGTGATAAACCCAGAATACACAGGGTAAAGAAGCCGCAGAGTCGTAATCAGTGACTGTGATAAACCCAGAATACACAGGGTAAAGAAGCCACAGAGTCGTCATCACTGACTGTGATAGACCCAGAATACACAGGGTAAAGATGTCGCAGAGTCGTAATCGGTAACTGTGATAAACCCAGAATACACAGGGTACAGAAGCCGCAGAGTCATCATCAGTGACTGTGATAAACCCAGAATACACATGTAAAGATGTCGCAGAGTCCTCATCAGTGACTGCGATAATTCCAGAATACATAGGGTAAAGAAGCCCCAGAGTCGTCATCAGTAACTGTGATAAATCCAGAATACACAGGGTAAAGAAGCCGCAGAGTCATCATCAGTGACTGTGATAAACCCAGAATACACAGGGTAAAGATGTCGCAGAGTCGTAATCAGTGACTGTGATAAACCCAGAATACACAGGGTAAAGAAGCCGCAGAGTCATCATCAGGGACTGTGATAAACCTAGAATACACAGGGTAAAGATTTCGCAGAGTCGTAATCAGTAACTGTGATAAACCCAGAATACACAGGATACAGAAGCCCCAGAGTCGTAATCAGTGACTGTGATAAAACCAGAATACACAGGGTAAAGATGTCGCAGAGTCGTAATCAGTGACTGTGATAAACCCAGAATACACAGGGTAAAGATGTCGCAGAGTCGTCATCAGTGACTGTGATAAACCCAGAATACACAGGGTAAAGATGTCACAGAGTCGTAATCAGTGACTGTGATAAACCCAGATTACACAGGGTAAAGATGTCACACAGAGTCGTAATCAGTGACTGTGATAAACCCGGTGTTATGACCAGCAGGTGATAACCCGCTGCCCCCTGTGACCAACTCCCTCTGAGGGCGATGTCTAAGCACACCTCTCGTTCTTCACACGATTCCTCTGATGGTGAGGAGAGACTTTCCTGAGGGGAGTACCAGGTGCTACCTTAGAGGGGAATTGGAACACGAGAGAATCGGGACCAGAGTGTGAACCCACTGGACTGACCTCCAGGTGACACAATACACCCAGTGGATGCTGGGAGGCCAGAGGCTGATCAGACGGAAGTGTAGTCCGGGTATGAAGGCAGAAGTCAGGGTAGGCGGCAGTCATGCAAATTCCTTAAACGTAAGTCAGGGCAGGCGGCAATCAGGCAAAGTCCAGTAAAACGTAATCCAAAGTCCGGTACACAGAATGAAACAAACCAAGAGAACACCCTCGCTCAAACTGGAAACTAGACAAGCTAGGACAATGTACTAACCCCTAAGGGGGGTAGAGGGGGAATGATAAAACTAAAACATAACTTTTAATGCTCAAATATAAAAAATATGCGCCAGGTAATGAAGCTACTCGATGAAGGTAAAGACACAGCTATAGGGCCCTTGGCCCAAATCCAGGCCCAAAGAGCTCAAGTAATCAACAGAATCAACGAGACAATACGTGTCAAAAGGACGTAGTCACACAGATGTGACCCGTGCAATAAAATGGAACATGCTCACCGGATCCTCGCTGTGTCGGAGAGGAGGAGGCGGATGGATGAGGTAGCCACCGTAGATGGATGAGGTGGAACCGGACGGGGTCGCCCCTTTCGGGGCGGGTAGCTCTGTATAGGTAGGTAGGGCGCACGTCAGGCCCCTTTCCCTGCATAGGGTTATCATAGGGTTTCCGTGACAGCTCCTCCTACCCAGAGCCCCTTTTTTCTTCATGTACAGTGCTCACAGCAATCAACGGAGACTTCCACCTCATCCATCTACGGTGGCTACCTCATCCATCCGCCTCCTCCTCTCCGACACAGCGAGGATCCGGTGAGCACGTTCCATTTTATTGCACGGGTCACATTTGTGTGACTACGTCTCTTTGACACGTATTGTCTCGTTGATTCTGTTGATTACTTGAGCCCTTTGGGCCTGGATTTGGGCCAAGGGCCCTATAGCTGTGTCTTTGCCTTCATTGAGTAGCTTCATTACCTGGCGCATATACATTTTTTATATTTGAGTATTAAAAGTTATGTTTTTGATATATTATTCCCCCTCTACCCTCCTTAGGGGTTAGTATTTTGTTTTGCATTTTGGGTGGTAACAGGCTGGGGACACCACGTTAACCCCGCCAATTGTACATTATATATACTTTACTTCAGAGCATGGCAGGTTTCCTCGCCACGGGCTTCAACGCTGAGGAATGGCTAGTTGAAGCCAAGGACATCTTTTCAGATAAAGAATTTGCCCAAAAAAAGTACACCCCTTCTTTCAATGCAGCCTTTAAAGAACTTACAGACATATATAAAGACCAGATCTTATCGTGGTGGGAGGTCCAGAGTCTGGAGAACTACTTAAAACACAACATTGTACCTAGAGGTTTAAGAATCTCACTGCTTCCAGCAGCTAGAGTCAGAAATCCCGGGTTCTTGAGTAAATGGGAACAAGAAGCCACCAATAGCTCTCTTAGGCTGATGCGTCTCCTCCTAGCTGAGGAGAAAATCAACCTTGAGACCTTTAATAAGAAACTGTCAGAACAGATTGAGGTTGTCCAGACCTTCACACACGAGGCGGAGTTTGCTAATAAAGAAAAGCAGCTTCAAAACACTCTTGAAAAGTTCCAATATCATCTTAAGGAACGCAAACACCGCCAGTTTGTGAGGGATCTCGCTGATTTCAAAGAGAATAAAATCTACTCCTCCATTACCAATAGGAAAAACCCAGCACCTGACTACACTGATCAATCCTCAACTGAGACTGACATCTCAGATTCTGACAGTGTACAAAAGAGAACTGGACAGTCCCCACGTGGTAGAGGTAGACGTGGTCAATTCCGTGGTGGTCCTAGAGGCAGGGATAGGCGTTTTTAGGGGAGGAGGGAGTCAGAGCTTGAACCAACTGACTCCGGCCCCAGTGTACCCTCTACGAAACCGATCCCAGCCCCAGTGAAACCCACAGGACCACAGGTCATTAATCTATCCTCACGTACCCTGTCCATGGAAGAGATTCATGTTCTCGAGATGGGACTCTCCTTTGTACCAACTCCGGAATACAATAGCTTCAATATCATTAAGGATCTGCACTTATTTTCTCGGAAGCTGGGTTGGCACAAACATTTTAAACAAAAGGAGAGGATCCAAGCTCGCGAACTTGGCATCCCACCAGAAATCCTTGGTGATGTACGACTCCTATATAGTCTTAACAGTGAACCAGACCAGCACGAAGGTCTGGGTCCTTTTACAGATCTTAAACCCAAGAGTGTCCTGATGCCACCCGGGAGTGGCGAAGTATCGTGCATTGATGTGTTTCTCGACACGGTTTCCAGACAGATGGAGGAACTGAGGCCCCCACACCACTCCAATCTTGATCTGGCCCATATGTCTGCTATTAGGGATCTGGAGAGCGATCGCTCCATTACAATCAAACCTTCTGACAAGGGTGGCAATACTGTTGTTATGGACCATGATCAATATCGAGTGATGTGTGAGGCCTTACTGCATGACGCCTCCACATACGAGGTACTAAGGAATGACCCCACCAGGGAATATGTTGGTGAATTAAGGGCCATACTAGATGAGGCCAGAGCCTCCAAAATCATCTCTGAGTCCGAGTTTAAGTACTTATTGCCATCGCATCCTAGGCTTTCCACGTTTTATTGCCTCCCTAAAATCCACAAGGGGACCCAGCCGCTCAGGGGACGTCCTATCGTGTCAGGAGTAGGTAGTCTCTGTCAGAATCTGGGCATTTATGTTGATCAGATTCTGTCTCCATTTGTCACTGCACTACCCTCTTACACCCGTGATACGATGGACCTGCTCGGGCGTTTAGAAGGGATTCATGTGGATAACGACACCTTTCTGGCTAGCATAGACGTGGAGGCGCTATACTCCAGTATCCCACATTCACTGGGATTGAAGGGGGTCGATCACTTCCTCAGTATGCGGGGATGTCAATACCGCGCCCACAGTCTTTTCGTTCTCCAATTGCTTAAGTTCACCCTGACCAGGAATATTTTCTCCTTTAGCGGCAGGATATACCACCAGCTCAGGGGCACTGCTATGGGGAGTTCCTGTGCCCCATCCTATGCTAACCTGTTCCTGGGCTGGTGGGAGGAGACCCTGGTGTTTACCGAGGAAAGGTCTACTCTGATGGACCAGATAGGACTGTGGGCGCGGTACATCGATGACATTTTCATCATTTGGAATGGCGACCTGGGGGGTTTTAAACGTTTGCTAGAGGGTCTTAATGAGAACTCTATAGGGATGCGATTTACCTCCGAGATTGACGCCCGGTGTTTGCCATTCTTGGATGTTCTCATCTCCAAATCAACCAACGGTGAACTTGAAACGTCTGTATATAGGAAGCCCACCTCGACAAACACTTTGTTGAGATGGGAGAGCAGCCACCCCCTACCGCTCAAGCGTGGTATTCCCAAGGGACAATACCTCCGCTTGAGGAGGAACTGTTCCAATAAGGGGGAATTTATCAGACAAGCACGTGATATGCGAATACGTTTTCTAAACCGGGGTTACCCTGATAGAGTTCTCAGAGAAGCATATAGGCACGCACTCCAGGAGGACAGGACCCATCTGCTAACCCCCAAACCCAAACCCACCCAGACTCCAAAACTGATCCGTCTTATCTCCACCTTTGACAGAGCAGCCCCGGAAATACGGAAGGTGATCCAGGATAACTGGGCCATTCTACAATTAGACCCAGATCTACGCGAAGTGATAGGCGATTATCCGCACATCACCTACCGCCGCGGCCGTAGTCTACGGGATAGACTGGTGTCCAGTGAATATGTCCCCCCTGCCCCCTCTGACTGTGGTTGGTTACGATCTAATATCAAGGGCTGCTACCGCTGCAGTGGCTGCATTGCTTGTAAGCATTTGCAAACAGGTAAATCGTTTCGCAGTAATGTGACAGGGAGGGTATACAATATTCACCATTTCATCAACTGCCGTACTCGCGGAGTGGTTTACTTGCTGGCTTGCGAATGTGGTAAGGAATATGTTGGCAAAACCATCCGCGAGTTTCGTAGAAGAGTTGGCGAACACCTTAACGACATCGAGAAATTGAGAGACACACCAGTGGCAAATCATATACGATGCCACCACAATGGCCGTGCTAAGGTCACTTTCACAGGTATTGATATGGTCCTTCCGCCACGACGCGGTGGGAATTGGGACCGTCTCCTACTACAATGTGAGACACGATGGATTTTCTATCTGAAAACCATTGCTCCCCTAGGCCTTAATGAACAGTTACAGTTTGGCTGTTTTATTTGACCTTATTCCCACCATGGAGATTCATCATCTGGGATTGTAAATCTGGTTGCGGTTTTGTGACCTCGTGCACTTCCTTTATTATCCCCATGATGATCTACAATTATGTGTACTGCATTTTACGGCATAATTCTGTTTGATTATATTTGGCTTTCCTATACTGGTCTTTACCTCCCTGAACTCCCTGGCAGATTTTACCTGTCAGGAAGCTCTGTTCATTTATTTACCTTTGTACACTTTTGGTACTACACTGTACCATTGATTGGAATGGAACCTCCCTTCCTAGGCAGGGGTTGCGCCCGGCGGTCTTGTTTAGTACGCCTCCCCTGGCTGCCGCAAGAGATGGGCGTGGTTTTTCCCTGCGCTCCGTCCTGTCGGGCGCGGCGGGGCGGTGGAACGCAGCGCTGTTCTTCTGCGTTCCACGGCTCTCCGTCGTGCTCGTCACGTGACCGGAAGTGTCATTGGCGTCACCAGCGTAGGCGCGGCCGCTGACTGCAGGCGCGAACTCCTGGCCCATTTAAAAGTCGCCATGCAGGTGAGACCGGCTGCCTGTGCATCGAGGGGGCACTCACCATTGGAGGCCTCCCTTTCCTGTCTTGTTTCTCTTTCCCACTGGATTAGGGTATGCTGTGATTATACTGTGTTGCCCACTGGCATTTGTATAATCCTACTTCCTGTCTGAGCCCTTTATTTTCATGTACTGGTCTATTGCATCGTGAACATCGATCCCAGTATATCCATATAGGCCCTCAGTACTTAGCACCATCTCTGTCTATTACTCCCCTGATGATTTCTGAGGCACGATTGAAACGTGGCACGTCGGGAGAATTTGTTTGCATTTGGGAGCTCTTTTTCCTCTTAGGGCTTTACTAGGGACCCCGGCCGTGGTAGGGACAGGCAACCGGACGGGGTCGCCCTTTCGGGCGGGTAGCTCTGTATAGGTAGGTAGGGCGCACGTCAGGCCCCTTTCCCTGCATAGGGTTATCATAGGGTTTCCGTGACAGCTCCTCCTACCCAGAGCCCCTTTTTTCTTCATGTACAGTGCTCACAGCAATCAACGGAGACTTCCACCTCATCCATCTACGGTGGCTACCTCATCCATCCGCCTCCTCCTCTCCGACACAGCGAGGATCCGGTGAGCATGTTCCATTTTATTGCACGGGTCACATCTGTGTGACTACGTCCTTTTGACACGTATTGTCTCGTTGATTCTGTTGATTACTTGAGCTCTTTGGGCCTGGATTTGGGCCAAGGGCCCTATAGCTGTGTCTTTACCTTCATCGAGTAGCTTCATTACCTGGCGCATATTTTTTATATTTGAGCATTAAAAGTTATGTTTTAATTTTATCATTCCCCCTCTACCCCCCTTAGGGGTTAGTACATTGTTTTGAACTTTGGGTGGTAACAGGCTGGGGACACCACGTTAACCCCGCCACTTGTACATTATATAGACAAGCTGAGAACCAAAGATTGCTCAGGCACCTTCCTGCATCAGGAAGTGCCCTTAAATACTTCCTGCAACCTAGCTTTAGGCTGAGGCGATACAGGGCGTGTATGTGCTGCCTCACAAGGGAGGAGATACAAGCCCATGCACGCCCTAACAACAGTACAAGACTAAAGCAGGAAGTAAACACTTTTATGGAGCACTGATACAACAGTTAAGCTACCAGCAGCAGAAGGGAACGAGGGAGCCCAGCGCCCGTGCCTAGGGCCAGCAGTGCAGGCACGGAGCGCCAGGCTAACACCCGGAGTACACAGGGTAAAGATGGAGCAGAATCATCACCCATCATCAGTGACTGTGATAAACCCGCAGTATACAGGGTAAAGATGGAGCAGAATCATCACCCATCATCAGTGACTGTGATAAACCCGCAGTATACAGGGTAAAGATGGAGCAGAATCATCACCCATCATCAGTGACTGTGATAAACCCGGAGTACATATTTATTAAACTAATGCCTAAACTAGGCTGTGCAACCTATCTTGACCCAGGTATGGGATAAAACTTCACTTTTATTATAACAGATAAAATAAAATATCTCGTGCGTGTTTTATTTGGAACCAAAACATAATGATTAAAAATACAGTCACCACTCCACCAATATTTGCCAATGTCTTCAGTGATAGGTGAAGGAGATGTGCACACTCTCCTGCCTATTCACTGTTATCTCAAGGCTCAATGGTGGCAGCGTTTGTATGAGCAGTGGGGCTTGCTTTTGATCAGTAGCCAACTGCAACAGATACTGTTCCTGAACCAGTGACCAGAGGAGCACTATCGCTTACATGCTCTCCTGGACTGCCGTTAGGTTCTCAAATCATCCTATTGTTAGCGCTATAGTATAGCAGTGGCTTGAAGCTAAACCCACTTCAAACGCCAGTACCTCTGAGCTCTTAAAGTGGTTATATTGCTATCTAGCTTAATCTATTGAATGAAGAAGATTGAGGAGTGGTGTTCTGATCTAAAATCTAAATCTGCCCCCCGACATGTTTCACCAACATTATGGCTTCTTCAGGGGTAATGGGCAGCAAACCCGGAGTACACAGGGTAAAGATGGCGCAGAGTCGTCACCCATCTTCAGTGACTGCGATAAACTCGGAATACAAAGGGTAAAGATTCCGAAGAGTCGTCATCCTTCATCAGTGACTGTGATAAACCCAGAATGCAGAAGGTAAAGATGCCACAGAGTCGTTATCCTTCATCAGTGACTGCGATAAACCCGGAGTACACAGGGTAAAGATGGCGCAGAGTCATCATTCATCATCAGTGACTGTGTTAACCCCGGAGTACACAGGGTAAAGATGGCGCAGAGTCGTCACCCATCTTCAGTGACTGTGATACACTCGGAGTACACAGGATAAAGATTCCGAAGAGTCGTCATCCTTCATCAGTGACTGTGATAAACACGGCACAGTGTCAGTCTGAGTTCACACTGTCTCAGTCTTACACAGGACTATTAAATCTGCTGCATTGTTTTTAGGTTTTATTATTCTGACTTTTTTCGGAGTCTGCCCACATCTTATGCTTCACCACCTCTTCCTCTTACCAGTGACAGTAGTGTGGCATCAATGAAGTTTTCCCACCACACAGGCATCAGTCTCCATGTTACACCGTCCTCCTTACATGCTGCAGTAATTGTGGCTATCACTAGAGAGGATCTCACAGATTTCTGACAGACTGATGTTTTCATCTGTCAGAAAAGTCCTTTTCTGTCAGTGACTGTTGGTCGATTTCAGCTAGTTGCAAAAAAATCTATATTTATTCACTTTTAGACAGGCCTGGTATGAAGGCATAAAAAGCTTCCATAATACACCTATCTGGAAGTGGCCTCCATTAAGGTTGTGATGATGCGCATCTGCACTGCAGAGGAATAGTCCCCTGGGATGGACACACAGTAGGTCATTATAGTTACATAGTTAATACTGTTAAAAAAATACATAAGTCCATCAAGTTCAACCAAGGGATGGGGGGCGGGGGCGCGAATCCCAGAAGGAAGTGAGACTCAGATTTCTACACATTTTCAGAAGCATTAATGTCATTTACTTTTAAGAACTCATCTAAACCCTTTTTAAACCCGTCCCATGTCCCTGATGTGACCACGTCTGAAGGTGACTGCACCACACATTCACAGCTCTTACAGTAAAGACTGAACTTCTTCTTCTCCAGTCGGAGGCAGCGCCCCCTTGACTTTTGAGGCAATTTTACTTGGAACAGTTTCTCTCCGTATTTTTTGTGCGGCCCATTTATATATTTGTATAGGTTACTCATGTCCCCCCTTAGATGTCTCTTCTCAAGACTAAATAAAATCCCTCATAACTCAGACCCTCCGGGCCCCTTATCAGTTTAGTCGCTCTCCTCTGTACTCTCTCCAGCTTCAGGGCCTCCTTTCTATGGACTGGTGCCCAGAACTGAACTGCATATTCCAGATGAGGCCACACCAACGCTTTGTAAAGTGGTGATATCCCTGCCCCGCGAGTCCATGCCTGGTTGAATGCATGACAATATCCAGGTGTCCTTAGAAGCAGCTGATTGACATTGTGCTGTTATTTAATCTACCATATACAAGGACACCCAAATCCTTCTCTACAAGTGACTCTCCCAGTGTTACTCCTCCTAGGACATATGCAGCACTGAGATTATTACTACCAAGATGCAGAACTTTACATTTATCCACATTGAACCTCATTTGCCAAGTTGATGCCCAATCACTCAGAGTGTCCATGTCAGCTTGTAGTTTATGGACATCTTCCACAGACTGCACAGTACTACACAGCTTAGTGTCTTCTGCTATTAATCCCATCCTTAATATCATTAAAGAGGACCTTTCATATTTTTTTTAGTTTAGATAAACATCTTTCCTTGCTGATGCTGCCATCCTGCCTGTTTTTTTTTTTCAAATATCGCTCCTACGCCCCGCTGTGCCCCCCTGCAGTTTTTCCACTCAGTATGTTGATACTGAGCATCGGGTCAGGGAGGAGTAGACGCCAGGGTTTCTCAATGGGCATCTCCTTCTTGTGCCGCAATCCAATCACAGCAGAGAGCGTCACAGCAAGGGAGAAGGAGACGCCCATTGAGAATCCCTGGCGTCTCCTCCTCCCTGACCCGATGCTTAGTATTAACATACTGAGCGGGAAAACTGCAGGGGGGACAGCGGGGCGTAGGAGCGATATTTGAAAAAATACAGGCAGGGTGGCAGCATCAGCGGGCAGTACCCCGCAAGGAAAGGTATTTATTTAAACTAAAAAAAAAAAACGATGAAAGGTCCTCTTTAATCAATAAATTAAATAATAGAGAACCCAGCACTTCCACTCCAGAAACATTACATCCACAGCTGCCCCTCTGTCCACGCTTCTACTCACCTCACTACATCCACACATCCACAGCCGCCCCTCTGTCCATGCTTCTACTCACCTCACTACATCCACAGCTGCCCCTCTGTCCAGGCTTCTACTCACCTCACTACATCCACAGCCGCCCCTCTGTACAGGCTTCTACTTACCTCACTACATCCACAGCTGCCCCTGTGTCCAGGCTTCTACTCACCTCACTACATCCACAGCCGCCCCTCTGTCCAGGCTTCTACTCACCTCACTACATCCACAGCCGCCCCTCTGTCCAGGCTTCTACTCACCTCACTACATCCACAGCCGCATCTCTGTCCATGCTTCTACTCACCTCACTACATCCACAGCTGCCCCTCTGTCCAGGCTTCTACTCACCTCACTACATCCACAGCCGCCCCTCTGTCCACGCTTCTACTCACCTCACTACATCCACAGCCGCCCCTCTGTCCATGCTTCTACTCACCTCACTACATCCACAGCTGCCCCTCTGTCCAGGCTTCTACTCACCTCACTACATCCACAGCTGCCCCTCTGTCCAGGCTTCTACTCACATCACTACATCCACAGCCGCATCTCTGTCCAGGCTTCTACTCACCTCACTACATCCACAGCCGCATTTCTGTCCAGGCTTCGACTCACCTCACTACATCAACAGCTGCCCCTCTGTCCAGGCTTCTACTTACCTCACTACATCCACAGCCACCCCTCTGTCAAGGCTTCTACTCACCTCACTACATCCACAGCCGCATCTCTGTCCAGGCTTCTACTCACCTCACTACATCCACAGCCGCATCTCTGTCCAGGCTTCTACTCACCTCACTACATCCACAGCCACCTCTCTGTCCAGGCTTCTACTCACCTCACTACATCCACTGCCGCATTTCTGTCCAGGCTTCTACTCACCTCACTACATCCACAGCCACCCCTCTGTCCAGGCTTCTACTTACCTCACTACATCCACAGCCACCCCTCTGTCCAGGCTTCTACTCACCTCACTACATCCACATCCGTCCCTCTGTCCAGGCTTCTACTCTCCTTACTACATCCACAACCGCATCTCTGTCCAGGCTTCTACTCACCTCACTACATCCACAGCCGCCCCTCTGTCCAGGCTTCTACTCACCTCACCACATCCACAACCGCATCTCTGTCCAGGCTTCTGCTCACCTCACTACATCCACAGCCGCATCTCTGTCCAGGCTTCTACTCACCTCACTACATCCACAGCCACCCCTCTGTCCAGGCTTCTACTCACTCTGTCCAGGCTTCTACTCACCTCGCTACATCCACAGCTGCATCTCTCTCCAGGCTTCTACTCACCTCCCTACATCTCCGCCGTCCCACTGTCCAAGGCTTCTACTCACCTCACTACATCCACAGCCGCCCCTCTGTCCAGGCTTCTACTCACTTCACCACATCCACAGCCACCCCTCTGTCCAGGCTTCTACTCACTCTGTCCAGGCTTCTACTCACCTCACTACATCCACAGCCGCATCTCTCTCCAGGCTTCTACTCACCTCACTACATCTCCGCCGTCCCACTGTCCAGGCTTCTACTTACCTCACTACATCCACAGCCGCCGCTCTGTCCAGGCTTCTACTCACCTCACCCCATCCAAAGCCACATCTCTGTCCAGGCTTCTACTCACCTCACTACGTCCACAGCTGCCCCTCTGTCCAGTCTTCTACTCACCTCACTATATCCACAGCCGCCCCTCTGTCCAGGCTTCTACTAACCTTACTACATCCACAGCCACTCCTCTGTCCAGGCTTCTACTCACCTCACTACATCCACAGCTGCATCTCTGTCCAGGCTTCTACTCGCCCCCCCAGATCCACAACCGCATCTCTGTCCAGGCTTCTACTCGCCTCACTACATCCACAGCCACCCCTCTGTCCAGGCTTCTACTCACCTCACTACATCCACAGCCGCATCTCTGTCCAGGCTTCTACTCACCTCACTAGATCCACAGCCGCGTCTCTGTCCAGGCTTCTACTCACCTCACTCCATCCACAGCCACCCCTCTGTCCAGGCTTCTACTCACCTCACTACATCCACAGCCACCCCTCTGTCCAGGCTTCTACTCACCTCACTACATCCACAGCCACCCCTCTGTCCAGGCTTCTACTCACCTCACTACATCAACAGCCGCCCCTCTGTCCAAGCTCCTACTCTCCTCACTACATCCACAACCGCATCTCTGTCCAGCCTTCTACTCACCTCCCTACATCTCCGCCGTCCCACTGTCTAGGCTTCTACTCTCCTCACTACATCCACAACCGCATCTCTGTCCAGGCTTCTACTCACCTCACTACATCCACAGCCGCCCCTCTGTCCAGGCTTCTACTCACCTCACCACATCCACAGCCGCATCTCTGTCCAGGCTTTCACTCACCTCACTACATCCACAGCCGCGTCTCTGTCCAGGCTTCTACTCACCTCACTACATCCACAGCCACCCTCTGTCCAGGCTTCTACTCACCTCACTACATCATTAGCCACCACTCTGTCCAGGCTTCTACTCACCTCACTACAGCCGCCCCTCTGTCCAGGCTTCTACTCACCTCACTACATCATTAGCCACCACTCTGTCCAGGCTACTACTCACATCACTACATCCACAGCCGCCCCTCTGTACAGGCTTCTGCTTACCTCACTACATCCACAGCCGGCCCTGTGTCCAGGCTTCTACTTACCTCACTACATCCAGAGCCGCCCTTCTGTACAGGCTTCTACTTACCTCACTACATCCACAGCCGCCCCTGTGTCCAGGCTTCTACTCACCTCACTACATCCACAGCCGCCCCTCTGTACAGGCTTCTACTCACCTCACTACATCCACAGCCGCCCCTCTGTCCAGGCTTCTACTCACCTCACTACATCCACAGCCGCCCCTCTGTCCAGGCTTCTACTCACCTCACTACATCCACAGCCGCCCCTCTGTCCAGGCTTCTACTCACCTCACTACATCCACAGCCGCCCCTCTGTCCAGGCTTCTACTCACCTCACTACATCCACAGCCGCCCCTCTGTCCAGGCTTCTACTCACCTCACTACATCCACAGCCGCCCCTCTGTCCAGGCTTCTACTCACCTCACTACATCCACAGCCGCCCCTCTGTCCAGGCTTCTACTCACCTCACTACATCCACAGCCGCCCCTCTGTCCAGGCTTCTACTCACCTCACTACATCCACAGCCGCCCCTCTGTCCAGGCTTCTACTCACCTCACTACATCCACAGCCGCCCCTCTGTCCAGGCTTCTACTCACCTCACTACATCCACAGCCGCCCCTCTGTCCAGGCTTCTACTCACCTCACTACATCCACAGCCGCCCCTCTGTCCAGGCTTCTACTCACCTCACTACATCCACAGCCGCCCCTCTGTCCAGGCTTCTACTCACCTCACTACATCCACAGCCGCCCCTCTGTCCAGGCTTCTACTCACCTCACTACATCCACAGCCGCCCCTCTGTCCAGGCTTCTACTCACCTCACTACATCCACAGCCGCCCCTCTGTCCAGGCTTCTACTCACCTCACTACATCCACAGCCGCCCCTCTGTCCAGGCTTCTACTCACCTCACTACATCCACAGCCGCCCCTCTGTCCAGGCTTCTACTCACCTCACTACATCCACAGCCGCCCCTCTGTCCAGGCTTCTACTCACCTCACTACATCCACAGCCGCCCCTCTGTCCAGGCTTCTACTCACCTCACTACATCCACAGCCGCCCTCTGTCCAGGCTTCTACTCACCTCACTACATCCACAGCCGCCCCTCTGTCCAGGCTTCTACTCACCTCACTACATCCACAGCCGCCCCTCTGTCCAGGCTTCTACTCACCTCACTACATCCACAGCCGCCCCTCTGTCCAGGCTTCTACTCACCTCACTACATCCACAGCCGCCCCTCTGTCCAGGCTTCTACTCACCTCACTACATCCACAGCCGCCCCTCTGTCCAGGCTTCTACTCACCTCACTACATCCACAGCCACCCCTCTGTCCAGGCTTCTACTCACCTCACTACATCCACAGCCGCCCCTCTGTCCAGGCTTCTACTCACCTCACTACATCCACAGCCGCCCCTCTGTCCAGGCTTCTACTCACCTCACTACATCCACAGCCGCCCCTCTGTCCAGGCTTCTACTCACCTCACTACATCCACAGCTGCCCCTCTGTCCAGGCTTCTACTCACCTCACTACATCACAGCCGCCCCTCTGTCCAGGCTTCTACTCACCTCACTACATCCACAGCCGCCTCTCTGTCCAGGCTTCTACTCACCTCACTACATCCACAGCCGCCCCTCTGTCCAGGCTTCTACTCACCTCACTACATCCACAGCCGCCCCTCTGTCCAGGCTTCTACTCACCTCACTACATCCACAGCCGCCTCTCTGTCCAGGCTTCTACTCACCTCACTATATCCACAGCTGCCCCTCTGTCCAGGCTTCTACTCACCTCACTACATCATCAGCCACCACTCTATCCAGGCTACTACTCACATCACTACATCCACAGCCGCCCCTCTGTACAGGCTTCTACTTACCTCACTACATCCACAGCCGCCCCTCTGTCCACGCTTCTACTCACATCACTACATCCACAGCCGCCCCTCTGTACAGGCTTCTACTTTCCTCACTACATCCACAGCCGCCCCTCTGTACAGGCTTCTACTTACCTCACTACATCCACAGCCGCCCCTCTGTACAGGCTTCTACTTACCTCACTACATCCACAGCTGCCCCTGTGTCCAGGCTTCTACTCACCTCACTACATCCACAGCCGCCCCTCTGTACAGGCTTCTACTTACCTCACCACATCCACAGCCGCATCTCTGTCCAGGCTTCTACTCACCTCACTACATCCACAGCTGCCCCTCTGTCCAGGCTTCTACTCACCTCACTACATCCACAGCCGCCCCTCTGTCCAGGCTTCTACTCACCTCACTACATCCACAGCCGCCCCTCTGTACAGGCTTCTACTTACCTCACTACATCCACAGCTGCCCCTGTGTCCAGGCTTCTACTCACCTCACTACATCCACAGCCGCCCCTCTGTACAGGCTTCTACTTACCTCACTATATCCACAGCCGCCCCTTTGTCCAGGCTACTACTCACCTCACTACATCCACAGCTGCCCCTGTGTCCAGGCTTCTACTTACCTCACTACATCCACAGCCGCCCCTCTGTACACGCTTCTACTCACATCACTACATCCACAGCCGCCCCTCTGTACAGGCTTCTACTTACCTCACTATATCCACAGGCGCCCCTCTGTACAGGCTTCTACTCACCTCACTATATCCACAGCCGCCCCTCTGTCCAGGCTTCTACTCACCTCCTCATAAAAACTGGTTAGTCTGACAACTTCTGTCCTTGGTAAACCCATGCTGGTTATCACTTATGATATTATGTACAGTCACATACTCCTGTATATAGTCTCTTAAGAGTCCGTCAAACATTTTCCCCACAACAGAAGTTATAAGTGTTGTTAAGATGAATTATGATGAAAAATAATGAATGATGATGGCAGCAATCCTTGATTCTTTTCCAGAGATGAAGCTTTATTCGATTATCAGGCCCAGATACAGCAAGGTTTATAGCTCTTATGATGAATGAACCTACTTATACCCAGAATTATGTTACCTCAGTCCATTCTCCTCAGTTCATTCACCTCAGTTCTTTTACCTCTAACCTTCTTTCAGTCTTCCTTCTAATACCATTTTACCCAATACAAAATTTCAAACCTAAACCTAAGTCTATTCCCCGTTTTAAAACTAAACTGATAATACTGTTTTAGTGGTGGCAGTTGTAAAACTTAAAATACGGAGGGACAATGACAGACAATAGTCACCTCTACTGTAAACAGTACCTACATTGGACAGAAAACGTTATCCATTGTTCTCACACCCAGAGAGTCTCCGGTGGTCTAGAAAACCCTAAAGTCTACATTTTTGCTTTTAATTTAAACACAAGGATCTTTATCTTCCCAATCTCACCTCTAGACATCACCTAGGAGTAGTAAACAGCTTCTGATTGAATAAATGTCCTCCAGTGTCAGATCCCTGTAATGGCCATGTGTCAATGTCATCTATAATCCATATATAAAAATCTGTAATATACATTTTTCAAAAAAGAGAAAGAAAATGGGTAGGATCGCACATCCACAAGCTCAGCTTCTGATCTATGACTGCTTCTCAGCAAAATTAGTATCGCCTCTCGGCACAATATTTAATGTACTGCCCCATATACTGCATGCTATACAAGAGGCATTAGTTACATTTTGATTAAAAGGCATAAGCCCACTCACCGCGCCAAGGTCGCCTCTTAGAGTGGGTCCTACTCTAAATTTGGCGCAGCACCGCCCGGCGACCACCGCAGCACCGCACCAGCGGGCGGCTGGATCCAGCCGCCAAACAGCACCCCTGCTGTCTAGCAATGCCACCATAGCACCGGGTCCCACCAACCCCCCAGCGCCGCGCCACAGCAAACAACGGCCGCCACGCAGTACTGCACCATGTGAACAGTTGGTGAAGCTCACCTATCACATGCTCTCAGAAGCTAAGTCTGAGAGCTGGTAGAACCCTTTCACTCATATGTACTTGCTCAGGCTAATTAAAAACACCTGCACTGGATGGGAGGAGTGCTGATCCTGGACAGACCTATATATACATATTTCAAAAAAGAGAAAGAAAATGGGTAGGATCGCACATCCACAAGCTCAGCTTCTGATCTATGACTGCTTCTCAGCAAAATTAATATCGCCTCTCGGCGCAATATTTAATGTACTGCCCCCGCCTGCCGGGCGGTGCTGCGCCAAATTTAGAGTAGGACCCACTCTAAGAGGCAACCTTGGCGCGATGAGTGGGCTTATGCCTTTTGAACAAAATGTAACTAATGCCTCTTGTATAGCATGCAGTATAGGGGGCAGTACATCGTCTGTATGACGATCTGGAATGTGGTGGTCTTCCACAATGTCAGGTTAGCAGAGATATTTTCCTTCCTAGTTTGTAGATTGATGAGGGGAGTTTGGGTGGAAGGGGCAGACTGTAATCTCTAGAAATGACCACAAAGATCTCCAGTGCTCCATAGAATGACCGCTCCCCATATCCCCTCCCAAAATAGAGCAGTGGTGTGCATGTCAGCCTCTCAAGATCACTAGGGGTACCAGGGGTTGTACACCAACATCCTGTGGATAGATGATTAATATTTTTGTAGAATAACCCGTTAATTATAATAGTTCTCATGTCTCTCCTTTCACAGGATTACATTATAGTGAAGAAGACATCGAGGAGAAATCCCATCATCCATGAATCAGGAGGGTGGACCCCCATCATGGAGCCCCACCTCATGATACATGAGGAGAAGATCCTAGAACTCACCCACAAGATGATGGAGCTACTGACTGGAGAGGTGACACTGCTGGGAGTACTGGGAGATTCTCCAGTAACAGCACTGGTGGGGTCTGGGTGATGATGGTGTCATTGTGTTGTCAGGTTCCTGTAAGGTGTCAGGATGTGGCGGTGTATTTCTCCATGGAGGAGTGGGAGTATATAGAAGGACACCAGAATCTGTACAAGGAGGCCATGATGGAGAATAACTTTCCAGGAATGGACGAGGACAGAAGCCACATGACTGTGAGGATATTGGACCTCACCCTAGAGACAATCGGCCTGATAACCGGAGAGGTGAGAGATTCGCACGATATCGCTCCGGTCACCATTAATAAAACTGGTAAAGGAAAGATGATGGATTGTTAGAATATATAGTGATCAGTGCCTCTCCGTCCACAGCATTGCACTGTAGTGAAGAAAGTGTCTGGAGATTGTGTGGCCCCCCAGGTGTCTGGTGGATGGAGTGGTAGCCAGGGCCCCATCACAGAGCCTCACCCCCTGATACTCGAGCAGATCCTAGAACTCACCCACAAGATGATGGAGCTGCTGACTGTAGAGGTGACACTGCTGGGAGTACTGGGAGATTCTCCAGTAACAGCACTGGAGGGGCCTGGGTGATGACGGTGTCATTGTGTTGTCAGGTTCCTATAAGGTGTCAGGATGTGGCGGTCTATTTCTCCATGGAGGAGAGGAAGTATTTTGAAGGACACAAGTATCTGTACAAGGAGGTCATGATGGAGGAGCCCCGGCCTCTGACATCTCCAGGTAAGCCACTGTAAGACAAGAAGTAATACTATTCATAGACACTTTATGTCCTACATTCAGTAGTCACCCCACAGGCAGGGAGGCATACCTAGTGGGTGCCTCTAGTCCTCCCTGCTCTTCATGTCCTAAATTCAGTAGTCACCCCACAGGCAGGGAGGTATACCTAGTGGCTGCCTCTAGTCCTCCCTGCTCTTCATGTCCTACATTCAGTAGTCACCCCACAGGCAGGGAGGCATACCTAGTGGGTCCCTCTTCATGTCTCCAAGTCACACAGTCTATTCATTAAACATGCATGGTATATGGACAGAGTCAGCTATAAATGCTAAGTAGCTGTGACACAGAACAATATGGCAGGCAGGTCATTAGCTGTGACACAGAACAATATGGCAGGCAGGTCATTAGCTGTGACACAGAACAATATGGCAGGCAGGTCATTAGCTGTGACAGAACAATATGGCAGGCAGGTCATTAGCTGTGACAGAACAATATGGCAGGCAGGTCATTAGCTGTGACAGAACAATATGGCAGGCAGGTCATTAGCTGTGACAGAACAATATGGCAGGCAGGTCATTAGCTGTGACAGAACAATATGTCAGGCAGGTCATTAGCTGTGACACAGAACAATATGGCAGGCAGGTCATTAGCTGTGACACAGAACAATATGGGAGACGGGTCATTAGCTGTGACACAGAACAATATGGCAGGCGGGTCATTAGCTGTGACAGAACAATATGGCAGGCAGGTCATTAGCTGTGACAGAACAATATGGCAGGCAGGTCATTAGCTGTGACAGAACAATATGGCAGGCAAGTCATTAGCTGTGACAGAACAATATGGCAGGCAGGTCATTAGCTGTGACAGAACAATATGGCAGGCAGGTCATTAGCTGTGACACAGAACAATATGGCAGGCGGGTCATTAGCTGTGACACAGAACAATATGTCAGGCAGGTCATTAGCTGTGACACAGAACAATATGTCAGGCAGGTCATTAGCTGTGACAGAACAATATGGCAGGCGGGTCATTAGCTGTGACAGAACAATATGGCAGGCAGGTCATTAGCTGTGACACAGAACAATATGGCAGGCAGGTCATTAGCTGTGACAGAACAATATGGCAGGCAGGTCATTAGCTGTGACACAGAACAATATGGCAGGCAGGTCATTAGCTGTGACACAGAACAATATGGCAGGCAGGTCATTAGCTGTGACACAGAACAATATGGCAGGCAGGTCATTAGCTGTGACACAGAACAATATGGCAGGCAGGTCATTAGCTGTGACACAGAACAATATGGCAGGCAGGTCATTAGCTGTGACACAGAACAATATGGCAGGCAGGTCATTAGCTGTGACACAGAACAATATGGCAGGCAGGTCATTAGCTGTGACACAGAACAATATGGCAGGCAGGTCATTAGCTGTGACACAGAACAATATGGCAGGCAGGTCATTAGCTGTGACACAGAACAATATGGCAGGCAGGTCATTAGCTGTGACACAGAACAATATGGCAGGCAGGTCATTAGCTGTGACACAGAACAATATGGCAGGCAGGTCATTAGCTGTGACACAGAACAATATGGCAGGCAGGTCATTAGCTGTGACACAGAACAATATGGCAGGCAGGTCATTAGCTGTGACACAGAACAATATGGCAGGCAGGTCATTAGCTGTGACACAGAACAATATGGCAGGCAGGTCATTAGCTGTGACACAGAACAATATGGCAGGCAGGTCATTAGCTGTGACACAGAACAATATGGCAGGCAGGTCATTAGCTGTGACACAGAACAATATGGCAGGCAGGTCATTAGCTGTGACACAGAACAATATGGCAGGCAGGTCATTAGCTGTGACACAGAACAATATGGCAGGCAGGTCATTAGCTGTGACACAGAACAATATGGCAGGCAGGTCATTAGCTGTGACACAGAACAATATGGCAGGCAGGTCATTAGCTGTGACACGAACAATATGGCAGGCAGGTCATTAGCTGTGACACAGAACAATATGGCAGGCAGGTCATTAGCTGTGACACAGAACAATATGGCAGGCAGGTCATTAGCTGTGACACAGAACAATATGGCAGGCAGGTCATTAGCTGTGACACAGAACAATATGGCAGGCAGGTCATTAGCTGTGACACAGAACAATATGGCAGGCAGGTCATTAGCTGTGACACAGAACAATATGGCAGGCAGGTCATTAGCTGTGACACAGAACAATATGGCAGGCAGGTCATTAGCTGTGACACAGAACAATATGGCAGGCAGGTCATTAGCTGTGACACAGAACAATATGGCAGGCAGGTCATTAGCTGTGACACAGAACAATATGGCAGGCAGGTCATTAGCTGTGACACAGAACAATATGGCAGGCAGGTCATTAGCTGTGACACAGAACAATATGGCAGGCAGGTCATTAGCTGTGACACAGAACAATATGGCAGGCAGGTCATTAGCTGTGACACAGAACAATATGGCAGGCAGGTCATTAGCTGTGACACAGAACAATATGGCAGGCAGGTCATTAGCTGTGACACAGAACAATATGGCAGGCAGGTCATTAGCTGTGACACAGAACAATATGGCAGGCAGGTCATTAGCTGTGACACAGAACAATATGGCAGGCAGGTCATTAGCTGTGACACAGAACAATATGGCAGGCAGGTCATTAGCTGTGACACAGAACAATATGGCAGGCAGGTCATTAGCTGTGACACAGAACAATATGGCAGGCAGGTCATTAGCTGTGACACAGAACAATATGGCAGGCAGGTCATTAGCTGTGACACAGAACAATATGGCAGGCAGGTCATTAGCTGTGACACAGAACAATATGGCAGGCAGGTCATTAGCTGTGACACAGAACAATATGGCAGGCAGGTCATTAGCTGTGACACAGAACAATATGGCAGGCAGGTCATTAGCTGTGACACAGAACAATATGGCAGGCAGGTCATTAGCTGTGACACAGAACAATATGGCAGGCAGGTCATTAGCTGTGACACAGAACAATATGGCAGGCAGGTCATTAGCTGTGACACAGAACAATATGGCAGGCAGGTCATTAGCTGTGACACAGAACAATATGGCAGGCAGGTCATTAGCTGTGACACAGAACAATATGGCAGGCAGGTCATTAGCTGTGACACAGAACAATATGGCAGGCAGGTCATTAGCTGTGACACAGAACAATATGGCAGGCAGGTCATTAGCTGTGACACAGAACAATATGGCAGGCAGGTCATTAGCTGTGACACAGAACAATATGGCAGGCAGGTCATTAGCTGTGACACAGAACAATATGGCAGGCAGGTCATTAGCTGTGACACAGAACAATATGGCAGGCAGGTCATTAGCTGTGACACAGAACAATATGGCAGGCAGGTCATTAGCTGTGACACAGAACAATATGGCAGGCAGGTCATTAGCTGTGACACAGAACAATATGGCAGGCAGGTCATTAGCTGTGACACAGAACAATATGGCAGGCAGGTCATTAGCTGTGACACAGAACAATATGGCAGGCAGGTCATTAGCTGTGACACAGAACAATATGGCAGGCAGGTCATTAGCTGTGACACAGAACAATATGGCAGGCAGGTCATTAGCTGTGACACAGAACAATATGGCAGGCAGGTCATTAGCTGTGACACAGAACAATATGGCAGGCAGGTCATTAGCTGTGACACAGAACAATATGGCAGGCAGGTCATTAGCTGTGACACAGAACAATATGGCAGGCAGGTCATTAGCTGTGACACAGAACAATATGGCAGGCAGGTCATTAGCTGTGACACAGAACAATATGGCAGGCAGGTCATTAGCTGTGACACAGAACAATATGGCAGGCAGGTCATTAGCTGTGACACAGAACAATATGGCAGGCAGGTCATTAGCTGTGACACAGAACAATATGGCAGGCAGGTCATTAGCTGTGACACAGAACAATATGGCAGGCAGGTCATTAGCTGTGACACAGAACAATATGGCAGGCAGGTCATTAGCTGTGACACAGAACAATATGGCAGGCAGGTCATTAGCTGTGACACAGAACAATATGGCAGGCAGGTCATTAGCTGTGACACAGAACAATATGGCAGGCAGGTCAGTAGCTGTGACAGAACAATATGGCAGGCAGGTCATTAGCTGTTACACAGAACAATATGTCAGGCAGGTCATTAGCTGTGACACAGAACAATATGGCAGGCAGGTCATTAGCTGTGACAGAACAATATGGCAGGCAGGTCATTAGCTGTGACAGAACAATATGGCAGACGAGTCATTCGCTGTGACACAGAACAATATGACAGGCAGGTCATTAGCTGTGACACAGAACAATATGACAGGCAGGTCATTAGCTGTGACACAGAACAATATGGGAGACGGGTCATTAGCTGTGACACAGAACAATATGGCAGGCAGGTCATTAGCTGTGACACAGAACAGTATGGCAGGCAGGTCATTAGCTGTGACAGAACAATATGGCAGGCAGGTCAGTAGCTGTGACAGAACAATATGGCAGGCAGGTCAGTAGCTGTGACAGAACAATATGGCAGGCGGGTCATTAGCTGTGACAGAACAATATGGCAGGCAGGTCATTAGCTGTGACACAGAACAATATGGCAGGCAGGTCATTAGCTGTGACAGAACAATATGTCAGGCAGGTCATTAGCTGTGACAGAACAATATGTCAGGCAGGTCATTAGCTGTGACAGAACAATATGGCAGGCAGGTCATTAGCTGTGACAGAACAATATGGCAGGCAGGTCATTAGCTGTGACACAGAACAAT
The DNA here is from genome assembly GCA_033119425.1 of Bufotes viridis. NCBI lineage: Eukaryota > Metazoa > Chordata > Amphibia > Anura > Bufonidae > Bufotes > Bufotes viridis. The sequence continues at coordinate 725,220 of CM065593.1, read as the reverse complement.
ATGGCAGGCAGGTCATTAGCTGTGACACAGAACAATATGGCAGGCAGGTCATTAGCTGTGACACAGAACAATATGGCAGGAAGGTCATTAGCTGTGACACAGAACAGTATGGCAGGCGGGTCATTAGCTGTGACACAGAACAATATGGCAGACCCCTTGTCAGCAGGCTCCATTGGGAATTTATGTAATAAAGAATGAGGTGATTCACATTAATAAGACATTGGCATTAGCTGCGGCAGCGCTCACAGAAATGGCCTCCATCATCCCTGAGGCTTCTAACGCTATAATCTCTCCAGTAATTGTGGCTCTGCCTGTTGTCTTCTCACAGCGACACTAAACTACGGTAGCTCTTTACTTTGATTTAAGATCTTTATCTGCCAGACGTCCTGTCGTCCTATGTGTCACCCCAGCAAACACCTGCATTTCCCAGTTAGGATGTCATATGGCGGTATGACTTGTCCAGTGAGTCATCAGTGCAGTACACCTATAGTCCATCGTAATTGGCTGAGGCGGCCTACAAAGCATTATAGGCAAGCCTGCCGGGCCTTGTGATCTGCCATTATCTCCTGATCGGTAAAATGGCAGATGACATTATAAGTGATTTATGTGAGTGAATCAGGATGAAAAACTTCAGGAATCTCGTAGGACCGACCGGTGTATCTGGGACCCAACTTATGCCAAGGTAATTCATAGTGTAAGGTTTTGTACACGACCATACCTTTCCCCCAGAGAAAACAAAGGCCTCGTAACGTCTCACATCAGCACCCTTCAGGTTCCCTGAATCTGAGCCCAAAGCACCAGATTCTCAGTAACGGAAATGGGAAATGACCCAAAGTGAGGATGGAACCAAGTGTAACACGAGGCGCAGGTCTTCTCCCCGGACAACTCATCTCAATCCATCAAGGTCTGAGTTTCTTCTGCCTTTTGAAAATGTATTTCTCTGACGAATGAGTAAAAGCTGAGCTTCTGGATGGAAAGCAGCTCCTGGAATATCCGTGTGGGGCTTGGGGCTTGTTATTAAGGACCCTGATCTCTAGCACTAGAAGTGACGGAGCTGAGAGAAGAGTCCGATCTACAGACCATCTACAGGAGGCCATGTATTCAGTCACTGTGTGCTTATGTCTCCACAGATGGTTCACGGAGGAGAAATCCCCCCGAGAGATTTCCCCGTCCTCTGTATTCCCAGGACTGTCCAGAGGGGAAGCCCCCAGAGAACCATCAGGTAGATGGAGCCGAGCCCTATACACATCTCTATAGGGGGGTCATAGATGGTGAGGGTCTCTTCTGTGGATCTGTTAGATTTCCCACCTGTCTGCTGTATTGTCCTGAATTGTTACAGATGACAAATCAGGGGGAAGATGTGACTGATATTAAAGTGGAGGATGAAGAAGAGCGGATGATGGGCGATCCCCAGAGTGAGGTGGAGGAGGACGTTCCAGTCCATGTCACCACAGGTATGGAATCATGAATGGAGGAAGGGAGGTTTCTTCAGGTGAGGTTCCTTATACATCACCTCCTTATACCGGGGTCTAGTCCTGCACCAGATCTATCACAGGGGCCCCGGCTGATGATACATTACCTCCTTATACCGGGGTCTGGTCCTGCACCAGATCTATCACAGGGGCCCCGGCTGATGGTACATTACCTCCTTAAACCGGGGTCTAGTCCTGCACCAGATCTATCACAGGGGCCCCGGCTGATGGTAATTACCTCCTTATACCGGGGTCTAGTCCTGCACCAGATCTATCACAGGGCCCGGCTGATGATACATTACCTCCTTATACCGGGGTCTAGTCCTGCACCAGATCTATCACAGGGGCCCGGCTGATGATACATTACCTCCTTATACCGGGGTCTAGTCCTGCACCAGATCTATCACAGGGGCCCGGCTGATGATACATTACCTCCTTATACCGGGGTCTAGTCCTGCTACCAGATCTATCACAGGGGCCCGGCTGATGATACATTACCTCCTTATACCGGGGTCTAGACCTGCACCAGATCTATCACAGGGGCCCCGGCTGATGATACATTACCTCCTTATACCGGGTCTAGTCCTGCACCAGATCTATCACAGGGGCCCGGCTGATGAGTACATTACCTCCTTATACCGGGGTCTAGTCCTGCACCAGATCTATCACAGGGGCCCCGGCTGATGATACATTACCTCCTTATACCGGGGTCTAGACCTGCACCAGATCTATCACAGGGGCCCCGGCTGATAATACATTACCTCCTTATACCGGGGTCTAGTCCTGCACCAGATCTATCACAGGGGCCCCAGCTGATGATACATTACCTCCTTATACCGGGGTCTAGTCCTGCACCAGATCTATCACAGGGGCCCCGGCTGATGGTACATTACCTCCTTATACCGGGGTCTAGACCTGCACCAGATCTATCACAGGGGCCCCGGCTGATGATAATTCTGCTACAGACACTTTTGTCTAACTTCATACCACCTATTGATTGGCTTTCTTTAGGTATCTGTTTAACCCTAGAATTATGGTGCAGTTTTGGTGCAAAATGTTGCTTCTTTGGCTACTTCTTTTTTCCATGAAGCTCTGCCCCTTCTAACTAAGCCCCACCTGAGAGAGTAAGAAAAAGTTGTAGAAACCCATATTTCTCCAGATTGCACCACTCTTTAGACAGTTTCGAAGAGCAGACACATTAACAAGTCTGGGGTTTTCAGATTTTACAATATTCTCTCCAATTTTGAAAAGTTGATGGTAAAGTTGCAAAATAGGTAGAATCCCACTCAAGTGGTGGGGGTGTAAAAAACAGGAGTAACATCTCTCAACAAAAGTGTTCTTTGTAAAAATGCATCACATTTATCTAAGAACATATGGGGTCACTTATCACGACATGCACTCCATAATTTATGTTTTAAACATTGCATAAATGTCTCCTAAATGTCGTAAGGCGGTGCGCAGAGTCATTTAGAATTAGGGAAACTGGTCTATGAAGAGAAGCACATAAAAGTGTAAAAGTCAGAGGACATCTCAAGAATGAGAAACAACAGAACTGAGAAGACAGGATACAGCTCAAGAAGCCGGGTCACAGAATAATGTAGAAGGCGGAGGACAGGTCTATAAAAGGCGCACAGATTAATGTAGAGGACTAAGGAGAAGCTTAGAGTAATGTAGAAGGTGGAGGACAGGTCTAGAAGGAGGAGGAGCACAGAGTAATGTAGAAGGCAGAGGACAGGTCTAGAAGGAGCAGCACAGAGTAATGTAGAAGGCAGAGGACAGGTCTAGAAGGAGGAGACACAGAGTAATGTAGAAGGTGGAGGACAGGTCTAGAAGGAGGAGCACAGAGTAATATAGAAGGTGGAGGACAGGTCTAGAAGGAGGAGCACAGAGTAATATAGAAGGTGGAGGACAGGTCTAGAAGGAGGAGCACAGAGTAATATAGAAGGTGGAGGACAGGTCTAGAAGGAGGAGCACAGAGTAATATAGAAGGTGGAGGACAGGTCTAGAAGGAGGAGCACAGAGTAATGTAGAAGGTGGAGGACAGGTCTAGAAGGAGCAGCACAGAGTAATGTAGAAGGCAGAGGACAGGTCTAGAAGGAGGAGGAGCACAGAGTAATGTAGAAGGTGGAGGACAGGTCTAGAAGGAGGAGCACAGAGTAATGTAGAAGGCAGAGGACAGGTCTAGAAGGAGGAGCACAGAGTAATGTAGAAGGCAGAGGACAGGTCTAGAAGGAGGAGCACAGAGTAATGTAGAAGGCAGAGGACAGGTCTAGAGGAAGGAGCACAGAGTAATGTAGAAGGCAGAGGACAGGTCTAGAAGGAGGACACAGAGTCAATGTAGAAAGGGAGGACAGGTCTAGAAGGAGGAGCACAGAGTAATGTAGAAGGCAGAGGACAGGTCTAGAAGGAGAGAGCACAGAGTAATGTAGAAGGCAGAGGACAGGTCTAGAAGGAGGAGCACAGAGTAATGTAGAAGGCAGAGGACAGGTCTAGAAGGAGAAGCACAGAGTAATGTAGAAGGCAGACGACAGGTCTAGAAGGAGGAGCACAGAGTAATGTAGAAGGCAGAGGACAGGTCTGGAAGGAGAAGCACAGAGTAATGGAGAAGGAGGAGGACAGGTCTAGAAGGAGAAGCACAGAGTAATGTAGAAGGCAGAGGACAGGTCTAGAAGGAGGAGCACAGAGTAATGTAGAAGACAGACGACAGGTCTAGAAGGAGGAGCACAGAGTAATGTAGAAGGCAGAGGACAGGTCTAGAAGGAGAAGCACAGAGTAATGTAGAAGGCAGACGACAGGTCTAGAAGGAGGAGCACAGAGTAATGTAGAAGGCAGAGGACAGGTCTGGAAGGAGAAGCACAGAGTAATGGAGAAGGAGGAGGACAGGTCTAGAAGGAGAAGCACAGAGTAATGTAGAAGGCAGACGACAGGTCTAGAAGGAGGAGGACAGAGTAATGTAGAAGGTGGAGGACAGGTCTAGACGGAGGAGCACAGAGTAATGTAGAAGGTGGAGGACAGGTCTAGAGGAAGGACTCTGTCATATGGAAAAGACAGCACTCCTTACTTCGTATATCACTGAAGAAACGGTATATAAACAACTGTCACATGATCCTAAATGGGACATATTACGGAGAATGAGGTTACTGGTAGATGATGCTTTCGCTAGTGACATCATTGATGAAAAATTACGTACGTTTTTCATACCTCGGCACCCGGTAACACCACTACTATATGTTCTCCCAAAAATACATAAGGATTTATTTAATCCCCGGGAAGACCTATAGTTTCGGGGATTGGATCAATATTCTCCAATGCAGCCATGTACCTTGATAAGGTTCTGAGACCATTCGCCGTGAATGGTAAATCCTTTGTTAGAGATACTTCAGATTTTTTGATTAAATTGGGCCAGGTGGACTTTGATGAAGGAGACCTATTGGTCTCGTTCGACGTCTCCAGCCTCTATTCCAGTATAGATCACGGACTTAGTATGGAGGCTGTGAAATGATCTTTTGCAAGCTCTCCCTATAATGAGGAGGCACAAAGTTTTATTCTGTCATTATTAGAAATATTACTTACAAAAAATTACTTCTTATTTGAGGATAAGTTGTATGAACAGTGTTGCGGGACGGCCATGGGGTCCAATGTGGCCCCAACTTATGCAAATGTGTATATGTCCTATGTTGAAGAGTCGTCTGTGTACCCATCCACCCACTTCACTAACGTGAGGGGGTGGATAAGATACATCGACGACATCTTCCTAGTGTGGAAAGGCTCAGAGTTGGAACTAGTTCAGTTCCATGACTCAATTAACAACATCCATGAGCATTTAAAATTGACAAGGGTTGTATCAAGACAGACATTACAGTTCCTTGACACACTGGTTCTGGTAGAAGGAGGAAAATTAAGTACAGACCTGTATGTCAAGGCAACTGATCGAAACAATATGTTGCAATTCAATAGTGCTCAACCAAGGAGAACATTGGAGTCTTTGCCATGTAGTCAATTCCTTAGGGTACGAAGAGTGGTATCAAATGAAGAAAAAGTGGAGGATAGAATGGAAAGAATGGGAGAGAAATTTCGAGCCCGAGGGTACCCTAGGAATTTGGTACAGAGACATAAAGAGAAAGCAAGACAGTGTGAGAGATGGACACTATTGGAACAGAAGAGTAAAGATACGGGTAATAAGATGGAGAGAATCCCGTTTGTAACAACTTATTCACCAGAAAGCAGAGAGTTAGTAAAGATCTTGAAAGGTAACTGGCATATTTAGAGTGAATCATTCCCTAATGTTAAGGGACTACAGTCCCCCCCCCCGTTGATGTCCTATAGGAGACCTAGGAATCTAGGAGACCAATTGATGCGGGCGGATACTGTGACAGAGAGCAGGAGGGAGGGGAGAAATGGATGTCATGCCTGCTTGGGGTGCAACACCTGTAGTAGCCCGATAAAGGGTGATACCTTTTCAGACCCTAGGACAGGGAGACAATACAGAATCAAAGAATTCTATACATGTTTGTCTGATTATGTGGTCTATCTTTTGCAGTGCCCTCTATGTGGGGGAGACCACGCAGGTATGCAAAAATAGGATTAATCAACATAAATCCACTATCCGTAAGCTGTAGACTAAGAGACAAAATCCCGACTATGTGAAAGAAGTTGAGCTACCAGTCCCAGAACATTTCTGGAACGCCCGCCACAATATCTCCCAATTGAGGTATGGAATCATTGACAGTGTATCCCTATCTAGGAGAGGAGGGGATAGGGAAAAGAAATTGAAACAAAAAGAACTTAGATGGATTCATGAACTGGATACCCTAGAGCCAAGAGGTACGAATAGAGAATTTTCATTAAGCCCCTTCTTTTAGTGTATGACCTATATATATGTTTGAGGTAACTAAGTGTTGTTGCCCGGCTGAAAAAAGCCGTGTTTTAATGAAACCCGAAATTCCAATTTATTGCGCAGTTTTGTTTGTTTGTTTCCCTTTTCTATTATAGAGGATATCTATGGAAAGTGGAACATATTTGGTACATCAAGATACTGATTGGGAACACATTAGAACTAAACAGAATCGGCTGAAGAACTTTTTTAGATGAACAGAGGTCTCCGTGTGGCTCCTGGGAGGTGAAGTGACTGGTGGATCGGGCTATGTATAAATGATTTTGCCCTTATTAGACGATTTAGATAACTTTTCTTGTACCGAATTGGAAGCTGGGATATACTGTTTATCTAATGGAATATGGACCGAGTATGAGAGAAAGACGACGGTGATGATGGGACACACCCACCATCCCCTCCGTCAATAGTGGATGGCGGGTATGCGGGGTCCATGTGACAGACGATGGTTACACGTGCTGTCACTGACTCTACATGCCTGGAAGTGATTGCATAGGATGAGGGTCCAATATAAGAGAGGTCTGAATGAACAGACTTTAAAATCCTAAATGGTCGTGCAGACAGTATGAACCCGGCCTTACGGTGATGGCAAATAGGATATGAATCCGCATGTATGAATGACTGGGGTGGATATAAACCCGTTACCTAGTTACTGGACACCCGCCTCCCAGGTGCCAACATGGAGTCACTGTTTTGCTTTTGCCTTTTTGTAGTTATTTGTCCGTATGAGAACGGAAAATAAGTAATACAGCCACGATTTACTCCGACTATGAAATCGGGGATCATGTGACAAATGTGGGAGTGGCAGGAATGAAGTCAGACGCTCCTATCACGGGAATCCAAGAGGAGAGGCACATAGCTAAGTAACAGCGTTATAAATAAGTAAAGTAAGACCAGAATAGAGTGGACTACAAGCGGTTCTCCAGCAACAACTAGTATAGCACCAATAAGATAATGTAATAGTGTAAACTGAGGGCGGAAGTATATGGTGATGGTTGCGGTCATGTGACCCTGACAGGCGCGGCTGAAATGATGTCACGCGCCACAGATCACCTGACAGCTTGGGAAAGCGCGGAGAATGACTGACGCATGCGCAGTTCCCTATTGAGGACGCGAGCTTCTGATGTCCGAGATACATAAGAGATACTGGGCTACTAACACACCAGGTAATTAATACTATAAGCTACAGTGATCACTAGAAAATTGCTGGTACTAGAATATACTTCTGTGTAGTATTGAAGAAAGGCGGGGTTTATTTTAACCTATTAGAAACAAGGGGGAGGTATATAAGTTCACCTTGATGTATATAATTGAGCTTGACAAAGACCGAAAGGTTGAAACGTTGCTGCTACACTTTGGTGCCAATAAAAGAAGATTTTTGCTTTAAACTGGAGTGCTGCGGTGGATCGTACTACTTGGTCTAGAGGAAGAGCTCAAAGTAACATAGAGGAGGAGAGGTCTGGAAGGAGGAGCGGAGAATGTAGAAGGTGGAAGACAGGGTGATGGTGGGTTATGGTGTGTTGTTTATCATTTTGTCAGTGTTCATATTTTTACTGATTTTAGGAGTGTTGTCTTGTTGCTCTACCATTTTGTGGATTCCCAGTCTTGTCCAGTCTTAATTATATTACAGGAAGGTCTGATAATTGAATCAGCTCAGTGACCATTAGAAGCCTGGTGGTCCCCATGCCTCTTGATGAACCCCTGCTGACATTTCCTGATTGTCCATTCATGACCGTCTGCTCTCCAAATCCTGAAAACCATCCACCCTGTCTGCCTACCCTAGGGATATAAGGACAGCACCTGAGGAGCACTAAGAAAGCCAACAAGATAGATCCTTTGTGGAATGCTGATGCTAGGGCCAGCACCCCAAAGAGACTTGGCGGAACCTTGCTTACCCTGGAATATACTGCTGGAGGAGCCCTCTACAGAGAAGAAGCATCTGGAGCCGCACTGCTATATCGATCTCTAAGCTGGAGGAGTGTGACCCTCATCTCCCGGGGTATTTATCCTGTTATTGGACTGTAGCCATGTTCCTGGACTATTTTACCCTTTGTGTGGTGGAGTGTTTTATGGACCTTTCAGTTTGCATATAATAAAGGTCCGTGCGCTGTTCACTCATTCCTCGCCCTGTTGATTTTGTGAGTAGGAGCGCAGCCCAATGGAGAACTACACACAGAGTGAATACAGAAACGAGACCGTATCCAGTCTACAGGAGAGAGCCAGAGATCTGAGCCTGAACTAGCAGGGACTGACTAAAGGGGCTTTAATTGATCCACTGGTAGGTGCAAGCCAGACCACCTCCTCCCAGATGTCCAACGGACAAGCGTTGGAGACGGGAAACCCACCTCTAAAAGCCTGTGGTTGGTGTGGTACGAAGAAGAGATGGTGGCTCTGGGCCCAGGCGTCTCTCGGGAGTATAAGGAGAAGGCTGCTCACCGAGCCCAGCAGAGACAAGAAGCAATGGTGCCCAAAAGAGGGGGTAACGTGACTTGGAGCGTAAACTCAACGATCCAGAAACCTGTACGGATCACCCGGATGGCCTTCAAGCCATTTGATGAGTCTTCCAGAGATGTGGAGGGGTTCTTCAAGGACTTTGAGCAGCAGTGTGCCGTGATGGAGGTGCCCCACTATGGCTGGATGCATTTGTTAGTGGGACTCCTGACCGGAAGCGTGGTGGAGGCTAACCGAATCCTGGACCCACCACAGATCCGGGATTATAACGTTGTAAAACGGACTATTCTGGATTGCCATGCTAACACCCCAGACTCATATCTGGCCCAGTTCCGAGACGTCCGATGCAACACGGGGGGATCGTTTAGGATGTATGCCCATAAGATGTCCCAGGCATGTTGGAGATGGCTGGAAGCAGAGGAAACCTTCACTACGGAAGTTGTACAGGCGTTCCTTATCGAACAATTTCTTGCCAAGTGCTCTTCCGAAATACGAGAATGGGTTCGGGAGATCAGGTCGCGCACCTTGGATAGAGCTGCAGCTCTGGCCGATGAGACTCTTACTATCCAACCACAATGGAGGAAGCTTCTGAACCATAAAACATAGCCTCCGGTTATATCTGACCCTCCACCCAGCCGCAGGCCGATGATAACCCCACCTCACAATCCTGTGCCCCATCAGCTCCGACCACGACCTGGGAGAATCACAGAGAGGAGATGTTTTGGGTGCGGGCAACCTGGGCACCTGCAATCCAGTTGTTCCTCAAGGACTCGGGGGGAGCCCCACGCACCCCCACCTCATCCGGTGCATCTTGTGCACTCTATCCCGTCTGAGGAAGAGTTACCACCACCCTCACCGGAGTGGACCGCCGAACCCCGCACCATAGATACCCCTTCTGGAGTGTACGGCCTCCAGCCTTTGTCCCCAAGCTACCCAGAGCAACAGCAACGCCACCTGCAAGATGTCTTTACTGATGGATACAAAGTGTCGGGATTCCAAGACACAGGGGCATTCCTGACTATCACTGACCCCCGTGTGGTTCGACCTGAGGCCATTTACCAGGGAATCCCCATTGTCCTGGCAGGGGGTACTTGCAAATATATACAGCGAGCTTCTGTGTGGTTGGATTATGATTATTTGAAAAAACTGTGCTGGATTGGAGTTATGGGAGGACTTCCCGCCTTATCCTCCTGGGAAACGACATTGGAGAGTTACAGTGCCATTTTGTGGGAGCCGTCACCCGACTACAGACCATTCGAGCACCACAACATCAGGACTGCATCGGGGAACAACTACCATGAATCCCATCAGAGTCGGTAAGCAATCCATCCCTTGCTCCTACCTTGTGAGGGTCTTTGGACAAAGAGAAGTTTAGATGAGAAACTGAAACCCTAACCCTACCTTGGCAGCCCTTAGGCTAATGGCAGAACCTGGGCATGTGGGAGACAATGGAGATAGCTTCACCCGAGAAAAGAGATTGTATTATCGCGTAACGAAGGTCAGTGGCAAGGGCATCCCTGACGTGGCGACCAGGCAACTCGTTGTTCCCCAGAAGTACAGGGCACCGCTACTCCAACTAGCCCATGACATCCCCTTTGCTGGGCATCAAGGGAGGAAAAGGACTTAAAAGAGACTCACCCAAAGCTTTTCCTGGCCTGGCATCTTTCAGTAGGTAGCCCTTTATTGCCGCACCTGCGATGTGTGCCAGCTAATATGCCATCCAGGATCTCGACATAAAGTGCCTCTGCAACTCCTGCCCATAATTGAAGAACCATTTAAACGTGTAGCTGTGGACATCATCGGACTTCTGGTCCACCCCAGCCGGTCGGGGAAAAAATACATCCTGACAATGGTGGACTATGCTACTCGGTATCCTGAAGCCATGGCCCTGTCCAGTATCATAGCAGTAAAGGTAGCCGAGGCTCTGGTTACCATCTTTACCTGGGTAGGGTTTCCCAGTGACATATTATTGGATCAAGGGACTCATTTCATGACCTGGTCCAGTCCCTCTGGCAAACCTGTGGTGTTCGAGCCATTCGCACCACCGCAGACCAACGGGCTATGCAAACGCTTTAATGGAACCCTAAAAAATATGCTGCGGGCTTTTGCTGACTTTGAAAAGGACTGGGAAAAATACCTGCCACATCTCCTCTTCGCCTATCAGGAAGTTCCCCAAGAGTCCACACTGTTTGGCCAGAAAGTCCGTGGGCCTCTCGCTCCTCTGAAGGAACACTGGGAGGGAGATATCTCAGACACTATAGTGCCTTTCATTTCCTATGTTCTAGAGTTCCGAGACCGTCTTGCCCAGCTAGCTACCTTGGCTAAAGAACACCAGCGAATGGCCCAGTCCCTACTAACGACCTGGTATGACTGTAAAGCCAGGACCCAGGAATTTATGGAAGGACAACAGGTGCTCATGATTATTGCTTCCCCTGCCAACAAGCTTCAAGCAACGTGGGAAGGCCCTTATAAGGTTGTCAGGAAAATTAATGACACTAACTATCTCATTGCCCTGGACCCTAGTGGTCGGTGACAGAAGACCGTCCACATCAACATGTTGAAAGAATATCACGATCAATCCCTGATGGTTCTAGCCGTCTGCAACCCCCCTAGTGATCACTCTGAGGACGAGTATCTTCCTGATCTCCAGGTCGCTCAAGCGGGAGGATCCCTGGAATAAGTGCCCGCAGGCTCTCATTTATCGGATAGACAAAAGGACAATATTCTCTCTGTGCTAAGACTGAGGGCTTCTGCTTTCTCTTCAAAGCCTGGGTGGACTACTCTCACCAGCCACCATGTGGAAACCCCCGGACAACGCCCCATCCAGCAGGATGCCTACCGGGTTCCAGAGGCTGTGCACAGCATAATACAGAATGAATTGGAGGAGATGAAACAACTGGGGGTTATTTAGCCATCTCACAGCTCCTGGCCCTCTCCTGTAGTCCTAGTCCAAGAAGGATGGTACAACACGGTTCTGCGTGGATTACAGGAGATTAAACGATGCCACCAAGAGTGATGCTTACCCCATGCCCAGGATTGATGATCTATTGGATCAGTTGGCCAGTGCCCAATTTGTAACCACATCAGATTTGAGCAAGGGGTACTGGCAGATACCCCTAATGGAGGACGCTCAGGAGCGCTCGGCCTTCATTACTCCATTTGGACTTTTTGAGTTCCTGGGAATGCCCTTTGGGATGAAGAATGCCCCAGCCACTTTCCAGAGACTGATAGATCAACTCTTGCCTGTGCTTACTTGGATGACATTGCCATTTTCAGCAAAACCTGGGAGGAACATCTTAAGCACTTGGGCAAAGTGCTAGACCGTATCCAGACAGATCGACTGACCATTCGCCCTGATAAATGCCAGTTGGGGATGGCTGAGGTCTAGTACCCCAGGAACCGAGTAGGGGGTGGGATCCTAAGGCCCGAGCCGGCCAAGGTGGAAGCCATTAGCAATTGGGGTAGACCCCAGACTAAGAAGCAGGTACTTGCTTTTATGGGAACTGCTGGTTACTATCGAAAATTTGTTTCACATTTCAGTACCTTGGCCAAGCCCCTCACCGACCTGACCCGCAAGAACATGCCTAGGAATGTGACGTGTACGACTGCCTACGAGGATGACTTTCTAGTATTAAAGACTGCCCTCACCACTGCTCCTGTCTTGGCCACCCTGGACTATAAGTGCAGGTTCCTAGTGCAGACAGATGCGTCCTCATTTGGAATTGGGGCAGTTCTCAGCCAGGTGAACGGCACTGGGGAGTAATATGCAGTCGCTTTTGCCAGCCGGAAACTACTGGATCGGGAAGTTGCCTATGCCACCATTGAAAAGTAGTTTCTTGCCATTTGTATAGGCACTCAAAAAATGGCAGCCATACCTATATGGCAGAGACTTTACAATTGTGACAGACCACAACCCCCTCACATGGCTGAACTGCGTATCAGGGGACAATGGACGATTGCTGAGGTGGAGCTTGTCCTTACAACCCTACAATTTCTCCATCCAATACAGACGGGGAAGCCAACACCAGAACGCTGATGGACTGTCCCAATAAGAAGAACCATAGACTCCCTCAGGCCGACCTACTCCTACTGCTGTACAAGGAACTGTCAACGGTTGAGCAAGGTGGACTAAAGTGAGGTGGCCAGAGGTCTGTGTAGACCTCATGGTATGCTCACATGGTGAGCCCTCTACAGAGAAGAAGCATCTGGAGCCACACTGCTATATCAATCTCTAAGCCGAAGGAGTGTGACCCTCATCTCCCGGGGTATTTATCCTGTTATTGGACTGTAGCCGTGTTCCTGGACTATTTTACCCTCTATGTGGTGGTGTGTTTTATGGACCTTGCGGTTTGCATATAATAAAGGTCCTTGGGCTGTTTACTCATTCCTGCAACAAGAGGAAACAAAATGTATTTATCGTCTGAAATCACTGTTGGGGCTCAATAAAGGCTTCACATTTTCATCCTTCTTGTAAGGGGTTATTATGTAGTGAACCGACACTGTCTATAGCTATTAAAACGAAGCCAGAAATACCAATATAGAGCCAAAAAGAAAATAAGCTAATGAATGACATACCACCTTAAATATTTGATGAAATTGATACATAGTAGATCTATGAAAATTAAAGCCCCCCAAAAAAATAAGAAAAATTAAAAATTAAAAAATTAAAATGATAACAAATAAGATATGAGTGCTGATTATCTCTAATATAAGGAGAAGATACAATTACATATTGATTATCCTTATTTAGGTGAAATATATGAATCTTTCAATTCTACATAATAATTTTTTGCATTTATCTATTATGAGTAGATGTTATCAATAGCAGGGTATCCAGTGATACTATAAGTAATGAATCAATAATAATAACTGATAGCTTAAAAGGGAGGAGAAGGGAACTATTTATTAAAAACTATTCCAGTTCATCTAGCTAATTGATCTAAGCAATATAAAATAATATCTGACAAAATTCATATTATTTATTCCATAGTATCATCATGAGTCTGACTTTCATTATTATGTATAGATTAATTTCATCAGTTATAATAGTAAATTAATTTATGAGAAAAAAGTAATGTCTAAGGTGAAGGACAGGTCTAGAAGGACGAGCACAGAATATTGTAGAAGGCAGAGGACAGTACTAGACGGAGGAGCACAGAGTAATGTAGAAGGTGGAGGACAGGTCTAGAAGGAGGAGCACAGAGTAATGTAGAAGGCAGAGGACAGGTCTAGAAGGACGAGCACAGAGTAATGTAGAAGGCAGAGGACAGGTCTAGAAGGATGAGCACAGAGTAATGTAAAAGGCAGGGGACAGGTCTAGAAGGAGGAGCACAGAGTAATGTAGAAGGTAGAGGACAGGTCTAGACGGAGGAGCACATAGTATTGTAGAAGGCAGAGGACAGGTCTAGAAGGAGAAGCGCAGAGTAATGTAGAAGGCAGCGGACAGGTCTAGACGGAGGAGAACAGAGTAATGTAGAAGGCAGAGAACAGTACTAGACGGAGGAGCACAGAGTAATGTAGAAGGCAGAGGACAGGTCTAGAAAGAGGAGCACAGAGTAATGTAGAAGGCAGAGGACAGGTCTAGACGGAGGAGCACAGAGTAATGTAGAAGGCAGAGGACAGATCTAGACGGAGGAGCACAGAATAATGTAGAAGGCAGAGGACAGGTCTAGAAGGAGGAGCACAGAGTAATGTAGAAGGCAGAGGACAGTTCTAGACGGAGGAGCACAGAGTAATGTAGAAGGCAGAGGACAGGTCTAGAAGGAGAAGCGCAGAGTAATGTAGAAGGCAGAGGACAGGTCTAGAAGGAGGAGAACAGAGTAATGTAGAAGGCAGAGGACAGGTCTAGAAGGAGGAGCACAGAGTAATGTAGAAGGCAGAGGACAGGTCTAGAAGGAGGAGCACAGAGTAATGTAGAAGGCAGAGGACAGGTCTAGAAGGAGGAGCACAGAGTAATGTAGAAGGCAGAGGACAGGTCTAGAAGGAGGAGCACAGAGTAATGTAGAAGGCAGAGGACAGGTCTAGAAGGAGGAGCACAGAGTAATGTAGAAGGCAGAGGACAGGTCTAGAAGGAGGAGCACAGAGTAATGTAGAAGGCAGAGGACAGGTCTAGAAGGAGGAGCACAGAGTAATGTAGAAGGCAGAGGACAGGTCTAGAAGGAGGAGCACAGAGTAATGTAGAAGGCAGAGGACAGGTCTAGAAGGAGGAGCACAGAGTAATGTAGAAGGCAGAGGACGGGTCTAGAAGGAGGAGCACAGAGTAATGTAGAAGGCAGAGGACAGGTCTAGACGGAGGAGCACAGAGTAATGTAGAAGGCAGAGGACAGGTCTAGAAGGAGGAGCACAGAGTAATGTAGAAGGCAGAGGACAGGTCTAGAAGGAGGAGCACAGAGTAATGTAGAAGGCAGAGGACAGGTCTAGAAGGAGGAGCACAGAGTAATGTAGAAGGCAGAGGACAGGTCTAGAAGGAGGAGCACAGAGTAATGTAGAAGGCAGAGGACAGGTCTAGAAGGAGGAGCGCAGAGTAATGTAGAAGGCAGCGGACAGGTCTAGACGGAGGAGCACAGAGTAATGTAGAAGGCAGAGGACAGGTCTAGAAGGAGAAGCGCAGAGTAATGTAGAAGGCAGCGGACAGGTCTAGACGGAGGAGAACAGAGTAATGTAGAAGGCAGAGGACAGTACTAGACGGAGGAGCACAGAGTAATGTAGAAGGCAGAGGACAGGACTAGAAGGAGGAGCACAGAGTAATGTAGAAGGAGGACAGGTCTAGAGGAGACAGAGTAATGTAGAAGGCAGAGGACAGGTCTAGAAGGAGGAGCACAGAGTAATGTAGAAGGCAGAGGACAGGTCTAGAAGGAGGAGCACAGAGTAATGTAGAAGGCAGAGGACAGGTCTAGAAGGAGGAGCACAGAGTAATGTAGAAGGCAGAGGACAGGTCTAGACGGAGGAGCACAGAGTAATGTAGAAGGCAGAGGACAGGTCTAGAAGGAGGAGCACAGAGTAATGTAGAAGGCAGAGGACAGGTCTAGAAGGAGGAGCACAGAGTAATGTAGAAGGCAGAGGACAGGTCTAGAAGGAGGAGCACAGAGTAATGTAGAAGGCAGAGGACAGGTCTAGAAGGAGGAGCACAGAGTAATGTAGAAGGCAGAGGACAGGTCTAGAAGGAGGAGCACAGAGTAATGTAGAAGGCAGAGGACAGGTCTAGAAGGAGGAGCACAGAGTAATGTAGAAGGCAGAGGACAGGTCTAGAAGGAGGAGCACAGAGTAATGTAGAAGGCAGAGGACAGGTCTAGAAGGAGGAGCACAGAGTAATGTAGAAGGCAGAGGACAGGTCTAGAAGAAGGAGCACAGAGTAATGTAGAAGGCAGAGGACAGGTCTAGAAGGAGGAGGACAGAGTAATGTAGAAGGCAGAGGACAGGTCTAGAAGGAGGAGCACAGAGTAATGTAGAAGGCAGAGGACAGGTCTAGACGGAGGAGCACAGAGTAATGTAGAAGGCAGAGGACAGGTCTAGGAGGAGGAGGACAGAGTAATGTAGAAGGCAGAGGACAGGTCTAGAAGGAGGAGCACAGAGTAATGTAGAAGGCAGAGGACAGGTCTAGAAGGAGGAGCACAGAGTAATGTAGAAGGCAGAGGACAGGTCTAGAAGGAGGAGCACAGAGTAATGTAGAAGGCAGAGGACAGGTCTAGAAGGAGGAGCACAGAGTAATGTAGAAGGCAGAGGACAGGTCTAGAAGGAGGAGCACAGAGTAATGTAGAAGGCAGAGGACAGGTCTAGAAGGAGGAGCACAGAGTAATGTAGAAGGCAGAGGACAGGTCTAGAAGGAGGAGCACAGAGTAATGTAGAAGGCAGAGGACAGGTCTAGAAGGAGAAGCGCAGAGTAATGTAGAAGGCAGCGGACAGGTCTAGACGGAGGAGCACAGAGTAATGTAGAAGGCAGAGGACAGTACTAGACGGAGGAGCACAGAGTAATGTAGAAGGCAGAGGACAGGTCTAGAAGAAGGAGCACAGAGTAATGTAGAGAGTGGAGGACGGGTCTAGACGGAGGAGCACAGAGTAATGTAGAAGGCAGAGGACAGGTCTAGACGGAGGAGCACAGAGTAATGTAGAAGGCAGAGGACAGGTACTAGACGGAGGAGCACAGAGTAATGTAGAAGGCAGAGGACAGGTCTAGACGGAGGAGCACAGAGTAATGTAGAAGGCAGAGGACAGGTCTAGAAGGAGGAGCACAGAGTAATGTAGAAGTGCAGAGGACAGGTCTAGACGGAGGAGCACAGAGTAATGTAGAAGGCAGAGGACAGGTCTAGAAGGAGGAGCACAGAGTAATGTAGAAGGCAGAGGACAGGTCTAGAAGGAGGAGCACAGAGTAATGTAGAAGGCAGAGGACAGGTCTAGAAGGAGGAGCACAGAGTAATGTAGAAGGCAGAGGACAGGTCTAGAAGGAGGAGCACAGAGTAATGTAGAAGGCAGAGGACAGGTCTAGAAGAGGAGCACAGAGTAATGTAGAAGGCAGAGGACAGGTCTAGAAGGAGGAGCACAGAGTAATGTAGAAGGCAGAGGACAGGTCTAGAAGGAGGAGCACAGAGTAATGTAGAAGGCAGAGGACAGGTCTAGAAGGAGGAGCACAGAGTAATGTAGAAGGCAGAGGACAGGTCTAGACGGAGGAGCACAGAGTAATGTAGAAGGCAGAGGACAGGTCTAGAAGGAGAAGCGCAGAGTAATGTAGAAGGCAGAGGACAGGTCTAGACGGAGGAGCACAGAGTAATGTAGAAGGCAGAGGACAGGTCTAGAAGGAGGAGCATAGAGTAATCTAGAAGACAGAGGACAGGTCTAGAAGGAGAAGCGCAGAGTAATGTAGAAGGCAGAGGACAGGTCTAGACGGAGGAGCACAGAGTAATGTAGAAGGCAGAGGACAGTTACTAGACGGAGGAGCACAGAGTAATGTAGAAGGCAGAGGACAGGTCTAGAAGGAGGAGCACAGAGTAATGTAGAAGGAGGAGGACAGAGTAATGTAGATGGCAGAGGACAGGTCTAGAAGGAGGAGCACAGAGTAATGTAGAAGGCAGAGGACAGGTCTAGAAGGAGGACAGAGTAATGTAGAAGGCAGAGGACATGTCTCGAAGGAGGAGCACAGAGTAATGTAGAAGGCAGAGGACAGGTCTAGAAGGAGGAGCACAGGGTAATGTAGATGATGGAGGACGGGTCTAGACGGAGGACAGAGTAATGTAGAAGGCAGGGGACAGGTCTAGAAGGAGGAGCACAGAGTAATTTATAAGGCAGAGGACAGGTCTAGAAGGAGGAGCACAGAGTAATGTAGAAGGCAGAGGACAGGTCTAGAAGGAGGAGCACAGAGTAATGTAGAAGGCAGAGGACAGGTCTAGAAGGAGGAGCACAGAGTAATGTAGAAGGCAGAGGACAGGTCTAGAAGGAGGAGCACAGAGTAATGTAGAAGGCAGAGGACAGGTCTAGAAGGAGGAGCACAGAGTAATGTAGAAGGCAGAGGACAGGTCTAGAAGGAGGAGCACAGAGTAATGTAGAAGGCAGAGGACAGGTCTAGAAGGAGGAGCACAGAGTAATGTAGAAGGCAGAGGACAGGTCTAGAAGGAGGAGCACAGAGTAATGTAGAAGGCAGAGGACAGGTCTAGAAGGAGGAGCACAGAGTAATGTAGAAGGCAGAGGACAGGTCTAGAAGGAGGAGCACAGAGTAATGTAGAAGGCAGAGGACAGGTCTAGAAGGAGGAGCACAGAGTAATGTAGAAGGCAGAGGACAGGTCTAGACGGAGGAGCACAGAGTAATGTAGAAGGCAGAGGACAGGTCTAGAAGGAGGAGCACAGAGTAATGTAGAAGGCAGAGGACAGGTCTAGAAGGAGGAGCACAGAGTAATGTAGAAGGCAGAGGACAGGTCTAGAAGGAGGAGCACAGAGTAATGTAGAAGGCAGCGGACAGGTCTAGAAGAAGGAGCACAGAGTAATGTAGAAGGCAGAGGACAGGTCTGGGAGGAGGAGGACAGAGTAATGTAGAAGGCAGAGGACAGGTCTAGAAGGAGGAGCACAGAGTAATGTAGAAGGCAGAGGACAGGTCTAGAAGGAGGAGCACAGAGTAATGTAGAAGGCAGAGGACAGGTCTAGAAGGAGGAGCACAGAGTAATGTAGAAGGCAGAGGACAGGTCTAGAAGGAGGAGCACAGAGTAATGTAGAAGGCAGAGGACAGGTCTAGAAGGAGGAGCACAGAGTAATGTAGAAGGCAGAGGACAGGTCTAGAAGGAGGAGCACAGAGTAATGTAGAAGGCAGAGGACAGGTCTAGGAGGAGGAGGACAGAGTAATGTAGAAGGCAGAGGACAGGTCTAGAAGGAGGAGCACAGAGTAATGTAGAAGGCAGAGGACAGGTCTAGAAGGAGGAGCACAGAGTAATGTAGAAGGCAGAGGACAGGTCTAGAACGGAGGAGCACAGAGTAATGTAGAAGGCAGAGGACAGGTCTAGAAGGAGGAGCACAGAGTAATGTAGAAGGCAGAGGACAGGTCTAGAAGGAGGAGCACAGAGTAATGTAGAAGGCAGAGGACAGGTCTAGAAGGAGGAGCACAGAGTAATGTAGAAGGCAGAGGACAGGTCTAGAAGGAGGAGCACAGAGTAATGTAGAAGGCAGAGGACAGGTCTAGAAGGAGGAGCACAGAGTAATGTAGAAGGCAGAGGACAGGTCTAGAAGGAGGAGCACAGAGTAATGTAGAAGGCAGAGGACAGGTCTAGAAGGAGGAGCACAGAGTAATGTAGAAGGCAGAGGACAGGTCTAGAAGGAGGAGCACAGAGTAATGTAGAAGGCAGAGGACAGGTCTAGGAGGAGGAGCAGAGTAATGTAGAAGGCAGAGGACAGGTCTAGACGGAGGAGCACAGAGTAATGTAGAAGGCAGAGGACAGGTCTAGACGGAGGAGCACAGAGTAATGTAGAAGGCAGAGGACAGGTCTAGAAGGAGGAGCACAGAGTAATGTAGAAAGTAGAGGACAGGTCTAGACGGAGGAGCACAGAGTAATGTAGAAGGCAGAGGACAGGTCTAGAAGGAGGAGCACAGAGTAATGTAGAAGGCAGAGGACAGGTCTAGAAGGAGGAGCACAGAGTAATGTAGAAGGCAGAGGACAGGTCTAGAAGGAGGAGCACAGAGTAATGTAGAAGGCAGAGGACAGGTCTAGAAGGAGGAGCACAGAGTAATGTAGAAGTCAGAGGACAGTTCTAGGAGGAGGAGTAGAGTAATGTAGAAGGCAGAGGACAGGTCTAGACGGAGGAGGAGCAAAGAGTAATGTAGAAGGCAGAGGACAGGTCTAGGAGGAGGAGGAGCAAAGAGTAATGTAGAACGCAGAGGACAGGTCTGGGAGGAGGAGGAGCAAAGAGTAATGTAGAAGGCAGAGGACAGGTCTAGAAGGACGAGCACAGAGTAATGTAGAGAGTGGAGGACGGGTCTAGACGGAGGAGCACAGAGTCATGTATTAGGCAGAGGACAGGTCTAGACAGAGGAGCACAGAGTAATGTAGAAGGCAGAGGACAGGTCTAGAAGGACGAGCACAGAGTAATGTAGAAGGCAGGGGACAGGTCTAGAAGGAGGAGCGCAGAGTAATGTAGAAGGCAGAGGACAGGTCTATTCGGAGGAGCACAGAGTAATGTAGAAGGCAGGGGACAGGTCTAGAAGGAGAAGCGCAGAGTAATGTAGAAAGCAGCGGACAGGTCTAGACGGAGGAGAACAGAGTAATGTAGAAGGCAGAGGACAGTACTAGACGGAGGGGCACAGAGTAATGTAGAAGTCAGAGGACAGGTCTAGACGGAGGAGCACAGAGTAATGTAGAAGGCAGAGGACAGGTCTAGAAGGAGGAGGAGCAAAGAGTAATGTAGAAGGCAGAGGACAGGACTAGAAGGAGGAGCACAGAGTAATGTAGAGAGTGGAGGACGGGTCTAGACGGAGGAGCACAGAGTCATGTATAAGGCAGAGGACAGGTCTAGACAGAGGAGCACAGAGTAATGTAGAAGGCAGAGGACAGGTCTAGAAGGACGAGCACAGAGTAATGTAGAAGGCAGAGGACAGGTCTAAAAGGATGAGCACAGAGTAATGTAGAAGGCAGGGGACAGGTCTAGAAGGAGGAGCACAGAGTAATGTAGAAGGCAGAGGTCGGGTCTAGACGGAGGAGCACAGAGTAATGTAGAAGGCAGAGGACAGGTCTAGATGGAGGAGCACAGAGTAATGTAGAAGGCAGAGGACAGGTCTAGAAGGAGGAGCACAGAGTAATGTAGAAGGCAGAGGACAGGTCTAGAAGGAGGAGCACAGAGTAATGTAGAAGGCAGAGGACAGGTCTAGACGGAGGAGCACAGAGTAATGTAGAAGGCAGAGGACAGGTCTAGAAGGAGGAGCACAGAGTAATGTAGAAGGCAGAGGACAGGTCTAGAAGGAGGAGCACAGAGTAATGTAGAAGGCAGAGGACAGGTCTAGACGGAGGAGCACAGAGTAATGTAGAAGGCAGAGGACAGGTCTAGAAGGAGGAGCACAGAGTAATGTAGAAGGCAGAGGACAGGTCTAGAAGGAGGAGCACAGAGTAATGTAGAAGGGAGAGGACATGTCTAGAAGGAGGAGCACAGAGTAATGTAGAAGGCAGAGGACAGGTCTAGACGGAGGAGCACAGAATAATGTAGAAGGCAGAGGACAGGTCTAGAAGGAGGAGCACAGAGTAATGTAGAAGGCAGAGGACAGGTCTAGAAGGAGGAGCACAGAGTAATGTAGAAGGCAGAGGACAGGTCTGGAAGGAGAAGCACAGAGTAATGTAGAAGGGAGAGGACAGGTCTAGAAGGAGAAGCACAGAGTAATGTAGAAGGCAGAGGTCAGGTCTAGAAGGAGGAGGACAGAGTAATGTAGAAGGCAGAGGACAGGTCTAGAAGGAGAAGCACAGAGTAATGTAGAAGGCAGAGGACAGGTCTAGAAGGAGAAGCACAGAGTAATGTAGAAGGCAGAGGACAGGTCTAGGAGGAGGAGGACAGAGTAATGTAGAAGGCAGAGGACACGTCTAGAAGGAGGAGCACAGAGTAATATAGAGAGTGGAGGACAGGTCTAGATGGAGGAGCACAGGGTAATGTAGAAGATGGAGGACGGGTCTATACGGAGGAGCACAGAGTAATGTAGAAGATGGAGGACGGGTCTAGATGGAGGAGCACAGAGTAATGTAGAGAGTGGAGGACGGGTCTAGACGGAGGAGCACAGGGTAATGTAGAAGGCAGAGCACAGAGTAATGTAGAAGGCAGAGGACGGGTCTAGAAGGAGGAGCACAGAGTAATGTAGAAGATGGAGGACAGGTCTAGACGGAGGAGCACAGAGTAATGTAGAGAGTGGAGGACAGGTCTAGACGGAGGAGCACAGAGTAATGTAGAAGATGGAGGACAGGTCTAGGAGGAGCACAGAGTAATGTAGAAGATGGAGGACGGGTCTAGACGGAGGAGCACAGAGTTTTGTAGAAGATGGAGGACAGGTCTAGAAGGAGGAGCACAGAGTAATGTAGAAGGCAGAGGACAGGTCTAGAAGGAGGAGCACAGAGTAATGTAGAAGATGGAGGATGGGTCTAGACGGAGGAGCAAAGGGTAGTGCTTTGAGGCCTTTTCAGATGGCAAATTATTATGGACTTGGGTCGTAGCAGTTTCCTTTGAGTAGTGGGGTGGTTAGTAAAATTGTACTTGGTTGAAAAGTGATTTAAAAGAGTTATTCACAATTTAGTACTGGTGACCTGTCCCCATAATAGGTCATCATTATCTGATCGGTGGGGGTCTGACACTCAGCACTAGTTTCAGAAAGTACCTGTGAGCTCAGTGGCATTCTCACAGCCTACCAAGCATACCGCCGCACATTGTATCGTGGCTGTGCTTGGTGTTGCCGCTTTATCCGCCATACAATATACAGCGCTGGGCTTAGTAAGCTGCGAGAAGGTGCGGCGCTCACAGGTGCCTTCTCAAACACCTGATCGGCAGGGGTGAGCTGCGATTTGGAGAATACGAGGGAATGTTTTTCATTGGTGATGGTGGAGACGCAGGCCGTTGTGGGTTTTCATGGACTGCAGCTTATAGCTTTTTGTATTGTTATAAGATATGGACAATGTGGGTGACATCAGGGTGGAGTAGGGAGGTAGGTGTTAGTAGTTTGGGGTTGTGAGCTCTGCGTGTTCGTGTCCACTCCATTCTGCCTCTGGAATTTTACTTGGTTTTCCTGATCAGGACTTCAAAGAATATCAGAGAAGAAAGTTTATTCATATGTGCACATTATCTGTAAAGTGTCCATTGGGCAGTCCCAGGGGTCTCCTCTCGAAGTCCTGCCCCACCCCTCCCTCTTGGTGATTGAGCCTCCTCGCAGTGGCCTGCAGTCAGGTCCTGGGGCCATGCATGTGCAGAGAGACAGACTTGTGTAATGCTCGAGAGAGGGAGAGTAGAAGCAGCAGAAGATCCGAGGGACAGGACTCTGTGGCAGGGGTCACTAGCAGTAAGAGTGTCCAGAGAATCACGATGAAGTACATGTATGATATTATACAGGACTACGTACCACCACTTACCTACATCCAAAAAAGAAAAGAAGGTTCCAGCTCCACGTGCAGTTTCTTTATTTAGCTTCCAGGAGGGGGTTCATTTAGGAATCCTTTCAGAAAAGGAAAGTGAGTTGATTTATGTGGAACTCCCGATAACTCCTATTTTCCACGCACTCCCGATAACTCCTATTTTCCACGCACTCCCTAAGGTGCATAAGGAGGGATTTCCTCCTCCGTTTAGACCTGTTGTTGCAGGAATCGGATCATACTCCGAGAAGCTGTCGGGTGGACTGATTCCCTTCTGCATCCTCTTATTCCGGGTTATCTCGGGGACACATGCACAGTCCTTCAAAAGTTCCATCAGTTTAAATGGCAGACAGGATTTCGCTGGGTAGCAGCTGATATCGCCTCCTTGTTTGCGAATATTCCGCGTTGTCTGGCCATTACAGCTCTGAAATGGTTTCTAGGAAGATTAAGCAATTATTCCACAGAACTCCAGGATTATTTGTGTATTTGTGTAGATTTTTATGTTTAATGGTATATTTTATCTTCAACGATCTGGAGTTTCCATGGCTGCGAAATTTTCACCATCTATTGCGAACGTGTTTATGTCTTGGTGGGAGAATCAATATTTGTTTTCGGATACCAACCATCAAGTGGTATGGGCGTTTTATTGATGACATGTGGGTGTGGCAGGATGACGTGGGGATCCGACTCGTCTCGTAGAATATCTGAGTCATTGTGTTCCCGCTATTACACTGTCCATGGTTAATGACCCTTTCAGATTGTATTCTTGGATCTACGTTTATATGGCGATTCGGTGGGTGAAAAGGTGGATATTTGCCCCCATCGTAAAAAACCAGCAGGGAACACTATACTCCATGCGTCATCCTGCCACCCCCACATGGCACCAAGAACATTCCCAAAGGGGAGATGTTGAGGGCGCAGTGAAATTGCTCCACCCTAGAGCTTTTTTTCAGAGAAGCTTCTGAGATTACAGCGAGGTTGCAGACCAGGGGATATTCGCTGCAAATATCCTTGAAGCGAAAAAGTTCTCCATACGAAAAAATAGGGAAATCGAATTGGAATGGAAAATAGGGAGTCGCTCACTTCCACCCTTCTCAGGAAAGGTGCTCCTAGCCGTTCTGGATCACCCCTCCAGAGGAAAAAATATTTAAATAGAATACTAGCGGCGGGCACTCATATATGGACTGTGCAACTGGAAAGTAATTCTAAAAAAGGGTACTTTAATGCTCCAAAATAGTGTTAATACATCAATAAATACATAAAATATATAAAAAAGCTCAAATACAATGGAATATTCCCTAAATATCACCATGGAAGGCAGACCATAGGTTTTAAGATTCTCCCAGTGGGGGCATGTTTCAATAGTTCACCAAAAATGCAGTGGCAATGGTATCATATCTCCATTGGAGATGACACAGCCAATATGTAGGCAGGTAGTCTTGAGACGTAGGACAATGATTGACCGCAGCAAGTCCGAGCCGATCTTTACTTTTGTAAGATAGATCGATGGAATGTCTCTAATCTCATATATCTGATGTCAAAAAATAGGGAGTCTCTTGTTTTCTCAAATGGTGAAAAATAAAAGCAAAAATAAAAATCCTGAACATAAAAAATGTGGAAAACTGGAGCCGGTCACGTTTGTGGCCAGCTATAGTAAGGAGTACCCCCGGATCTGCAATGTTATACGGAAGCACCTCGCGGTTATTACATTTGATGATGGCTGGAGGGACGTGGCTGCAGCGGGTGTCAGGTGTATAGCGAGGAGGGCACCGACGGGCGGACAAAGAGTGAGCCCCAGCTTATTAGTGGACGACACCCCATGTCCCCCCATATGGTTAAGAACTAAGGGAAGTTCCAAATGTGGAAGCCAAAGATGTATCTGCCGCCAAGACGTGTCAGTCAGTACAGATGTGGTCTGGACATTTACCCACCGTTCTCATGAGGTGCGGCATTACATAAACCGCAATACGGGGTAGGTAGTGTGTGTGATCACATGCAGACTGTGCGGGATGCACAACGAATACGAAAACACTTAAGTGCCCGCAATGTGTCGGCAGCGACAGTCCATTTCGGATCTGTTCATAAGGGGGACACCGCTGCATTTATTGTACAGGGAGTTTAAAGAGTAACAAGGCCAATCGGGGGTGGGGACCGCAGACAGAACGACCTACTGGGTGTTACATTTAGGAACCCTGAATGGGTTAAATAAGAAATATGACTTAGCATTACAGTATAAGTGACTATTCAGATTGGGAATGCTATTCCCTGTGCCCTTTGTCAGGTTCTCCTCGCCCCGAGCTTTGCTCCCCTGTGGGGGTACCTCAGGTGGGGATGGTTAGCGGACCAGGAGGGGGCGTCATACCGCTGTACTTATAACCATGGTTTTAGTTTTTGTACATGTCTTGATGAAGGGCGAGAGATGATGTAGCCCGAAACGCGTCACAGTACTTGTTGTCTGCCATCGATGTCCGGTTTTATGGAAGCTAAATAAAGAAATTGCACGTGAAGCTGGATTATCTGGGACCGTTGTCCGGGTCTGCTTTTCCTGTGTCCCCAAGGTGTGGGTGAGAGCTGCGGGTACACCACCGGTGATTGTGCGGGCACAGCTATTGTACTGTGTAATGATGATGAAGTACATGTATGATACCGTACAGGACTACATACCGCCACCTACCTACAGGTACACCACCGGTGATTGTGCAGGCACAGCTATTGTACTGTGTAATGATGATGAAGTACGTGTATGATACTGTACAGGACTACATACCGCCACCTACCTACATGTACACCACCGGTGACTGTGCGGGCACAGCCTATATGGCGTATGTTTGCCGGATTTATTAACTGCGACTTTTTGCAAAGTTTTCAGAATTGTCACAATCTGAGCTCCTCAGGTCAGAAGTGTTAGACTCAGGACGCAGCAGATTTGTCGCAGGTCCTGCTCTGCTGGGAGGTCTCCGTTCTGTGTCCTTAAAGGGGTTGTTAGAGATAATTAATAATCCCTGACAAGCCCTCCAGTCTCCTAAAATAAAAGATGAGTCTCACCCCTTTCTCCTGTGACGTGGCGATGCTCCGGTCCTCTGCTTGTCTACAAACTTAAAATGTGAAATACCGCTGTACGACACATGACCGCTGCAGCCACTCACTGTCCTCAGAGGTCTAATACGCATTATCTTGTTACAGGTAGACTGTGAAATATGGGTATACAACACATGACCTCTGCAGCCAATCACTGTCCTCAGCAGTCTAATACACATTATCTTGTTACTGGTAGACTACACATGACCTCTGCAGCCAATCACTGTCCTCAGCGATCTAATAAACATTACTTTGTTACAGGTAGACTGTGAAATATGGGTATACAACACATGACCTCTGCAGCCAATCACTGTCCTCAGCAGTCTAATACACATTATCTTGTTACTGGTAGACTACACATGACCGCTGCAGCCAATCACTGTCCCCAGAGGCCTAATACACATTATTTTGTTACAGGTAGACTGTGAAATACCAGTGTACGACACATGACCGCTGCAGCCAATCACTGTCCTCAGTGGTGTAATTCACATTATCTTGTTACAGGTAGACTGTGAAATACCAGTGTACGACACATGACCGCTGCAGCCAATCACTGTCCTCAGCGATCTAATACACAGTATCTTGTTACAAGTAGACTGTGAAATACAGGTATACGATAGATGACAGCTGCAGCCAATCGCTGTCCTCAGTGGTGTAATTCACATTATCTTGTTACTGGTAGACTGTGAAATACCAGTATATGACAAGTGACCGCTGCAGCCAATCACTGTCCTCAGCGGTTGACTGTGGCCATGATCAGATTGTCATTAAAAGGGATAGCGATAGGACCGAATGTGAGGATCATACAAGCAGGTGCGGAATGGGAACTCAAAGTCGCCCTGGAAAAAAACGTAGAAGTGGCCCCATGTTGTAGGCGGAGCCAGACTGGCAGAAGGCGTAGCCAAGTACATGGGTTTCTTGCAGTGCAATCTGTAGTTTTTATCACAGGCATAAACCGGTTTCATATCTGCGACCCTGGGTCCAAGGCGGACGTGACCCTGGTCGTTGTTTGGGGGTCGGGTGCCAGGAAGGGGAGATACAGAGATCTCCCAGCAGGATCCTAATTACGGCGCCCTGTTTGGACTCCACCTGTAGCCGGAACCCGGGCGGATCCGTTGGTCCCAGAACAATCTCCCTGTGACCTTCCGGTCTGGGGCTGTGGGCAGTAATGGGTTTTATGGGTCTTTGGCTACCAGGACAAGAAAGGGAGGGTGGAGTCCTCCCAGAGGCAGGGAGGGGAGTGGGAGACTACAGGTAAAAAGGCCCAGAGGCCAGAGGCAGGGAGGGGAGTGGGAGACTACAGGTAAAAAGGCCCATGCAGGCCAGAGGCAGGGAGGGGAGTGGGAGACTACAGGTAAAAAGGCCCATAGGCCAGAGGCAGGGAGGGGAGTGGGAGACTACAGGTAAAAAGGCCCAGAGGCCAGAGGCAGGGAGGGGAGTGGGAGACTACAGGTAAAAAGGCCCAGAGGCCAGAGGCAGGGAGGGGAGTGGGAGACGACAGGTAAAAAGGCCCAGAGGCAGGGAGGGGAGTGGGAGACTACAGGTAAAAAGGCCCAGGCAGGCCAGAGGCAGGGAGGGGAGTGGGAGACTACAGGTAAAAAGGCCCAGAGGCAGGGAGGGGAGTGGGAGACTACAGGTAAAAGGCCCAGCAGGCCAGAGGCAGGGAGGGGAGTGGGAGACTACAGGTAAAAGGCCCATGCAGGCCAGAGGCAGGGAGGGGAGTGGGAGACTACAGGTAAAAGGCCCAGCAGGCCAGAGGCAGGAGGGAGTGGGAGACTACAGGTAAAAGGCCCATGCAGGCCAGAGGCAGGGAGGGAGTGGGAGACTACAGGTAAAAGGCCCATGCAGGCCAGAGGCAGGGAGGGAGTGGGAGACTACAGGTAAAAGGCCCAGAGGCCAGAGGCAGGAGGGGAGTGGGAGACTACAGGTAAAAGGCCCATGCAGGCCAGAGGCAGGGAGGGGAGTGGGAGACTACAGGTAAAAAGGCCCAGAGGCCAGAGGCAGGAGGGAGTGGGAGACTACAGGTAAAAGGCCCATGCAGGCCAGAGGCAGGGAGGGAGTGGGAGACTACAGGTAAAAGGCCCATGCAGGCCAGAGGCAGGGAGGGGAGTGGGAGACTACAGGTAAAAGGCCCATGCAGGCCAGAGGC
Organism: Bufotes viridis; assembly: GCA_033119425.1. Taxonomy (NCBI): domain Eukaryota; kingdom Metazoa; phylum Chordata; class Amphibia; order Anura; family Bufonidae; genus Bufotes; species Bufotes viridis. Next base: position 696,615 of record CM065593.1, on the reverse strand, counting down.
AGGGAGGGAGTGGGAGACTACAGGTAAAAGGCCCATGCAGGCCAGAGGCAGGGAGGGAGTGGGAGACTACAGGTAAAAGGCCCATGCAGGCCAGAGGCAGGAGGGAGTGGGAGACTACAGGTAAAAGGCCCAGCAGGCCAGAGGCAGGGAGGGGAGTGGGAGACTACAGGTAAAAGGCCCATGCAGGCCAGAGGCAGGGAGGGGAGTGGGAGACTACAGGTAAAAGGCCCATGCAGGCCAGAGGCAGGGAGGGGAGTGGGAGACTACAGGTAAAAGGCCCAGCAGGCCAGAGGCAGGGAGGGAGTGGGAGACTACAGGTAAAAGGCCCATGCAGGCCAGAGGCAGGGAGGGGAGTGGGAGACTACAGGTAAAAGGCCCATGCAGGCCAGAGGCAGGGAGGGGAGTGGGAGACTACAGGTAAAAGGCCCATGCAGGCCAGAGGCAGGGAGGGGAGTGGGAGACTACAGGTAAAAGGCCCATGCAGGCCAGAGGCAGGGAGGGAGTGGGAGACTACAGGTAAAAGGCCCATGCAGGCCAGAGGCAGGGAGGGAGTGGGAGACTACAGGTAAAAGGCCCATGCAGGCCAGAGGCAGGGAGGGAGTGGGAGACTACAGGTAAAAGGCCCATGCAGGCCAGAGGCAGGGAGGGAGTGGGAGACTACAGGTAAAAGGCCCATGCAGGCCAGAGGCAGGGAGGGAGTGGGAGACTACAGGTAAAAGGCCCATGCAGGCCAGAGGCAGGGAGGGGAGTGGGAGACTACAGGTAAAAGGCCCATGCAGGCCAGAGGCAGGGAGGGGAGTGGGAGACTACAGGTAAAAGGCCCATGCAGGCCAGAGGCAGGGAGGGAGTGGGAGACTACAGGTAAAAGGCCCATGCAGGCCAGAGGCAGGGAGGGGAGTGGGAGACTACAGGTAAAAGGCCCATGCAGGCCAGAGGCAGGGAGGGGAGTGGGAGACTACAGGTAAAAGGCCCAGCAGGCCAGAGGCAGGGAGGGAGTGGGAGACTACAGGTAAAAAGGCCCATGCAGGCCAGAGGCAGGGAGGGAGTGGGAGACTACAGGTAAAAGGCCCAGAGGCCAGAGGCAGGGAGGGAGTGGGAGACTACAGGTAAAAGGCCCATGAGGCCAGAGGCAGGGAGGGAGTGGGAGACTACAGGTAAAAGGCCCATGCAGGCCAGAGGCAGGGAGGGAGTGGGAGACTACAGGTAAAAGGCCCATGCAGGCCAGAGGCAGGGAGGGAGTGGGAGACTACAGGTAAAAGGCCCATGCAGGCCAGAGGCAGGGAGGGAGTGGGAGACTACAGGTAAAAGGCCCATGCAGGCCAGAGGCAGGGAGGGAGTGGGAGACTACAGGTAAAAGGCCCATGCAGGCCAGAGGCAGGGAGGGAGTGGGAGACTACAGGTAAAAGGCCCAGAGGCCAGAGGCAGGGAGGAGTGGGAGACTACAGGTAAAAAGGCCCATGCAGGCCAGAGGCAGGGAGGGGAGTGGGAGACTACAGGTAAAAGGCCCAGAGGCCAGAGGCAGGAGGGAGTGGGAGACTACAGGTAAAAGGCCCATGCAGGCCAGAGGCAGGGAGGGAGTGGGAGACTACAGGTAAAAGGCCCATGCAGGCCAGAGGCAGGGAGGGGAGTGGGAGACTACAGGTAAAAGGCCCATGCAGGCCAGAGGCAGGGAGGGAGTGGGAGACTACAGGTAAAAGGCCCATGCAGGCCAGAGGCAGGGAGGGAGTGGGAGACTACAGGTAAAAGGCCCATGCAGGCCAGAGGCAGGGAGGGGAGTGGGAGACTACAGGTAAAAAGGCCCATGCAGGCCAGAGGCAGGGAGGGGAGTGCGAGACTACAGGTAAAATGGCCCATGCAGGCCAGAGGCAGGGAGGGGAGTGGGAGACTACAGGTAAAAGGCCCATGCAGGCCAGAGGCAGGGAGGGAGTGGGAGACTACAGGTAAAGGCCCATGAGGCCAGAGGCAGGGAGGGAGTGGGAGACTACAGGTAAAAGGCCCATGCAGGCCAGAGGCAGGGAGGGAGTGGGAGACTACAGGTTCTAAGGCCCATGCAGGCCAGAGGCAGGGAGGGGAGTGCGAGACTACAGGTAAAAAGGCCCATGCAGGCCAGAGGCAGGGAGGCGAGTGGGAGACTACAGGAAAAAAGGCCCATGCAGGCCAGAGGCAGGGAGGGGAGTGGGAGACTACAGGTAAAAAGGCCCAGAGGCAGGGAGGGGAGTGCGAGACTACAGGTAAAAAGGCCCATGCAGGCCAGAGGCAGGGAGGGGAGTGGGAGACTACAGGTAAAAAGGCCCAGGCAGGCCAGAGGCAGGGAGGGGAGTGGGAGACTACAGGTAAAAAGGCCCATGCAGGCCAGAGGCCAGGGTCTTTCTCTGAAGGGGGTCACGTCTAGTAATGTGTTTGGAGGAACCCTGGACAAACTGCTGACATCACTGCCCCCATGTGACTACAGCCAAGCATTACAGCAACCCCGAATACATCATTACCGAAAGGACTACTCATCCAGCTGGTAACTGACCCTTGCTCTGTTTAACTCTGTTGTATCATACCCCCTGTATTTACACATCCGACCCCTGCATATATTCTCTGTGTATATTGTGTATTGTCTAGTATAAATATATAATTTAATCTTGTGCTGTTCTTGTATCTCGATCACGAATCCCCACATCCGTGTTTTGGCATAGTTATACGCTACCTGGGGTGGTTCCTGCCCCGATATAATCACGAGGGACTGGTGGCAGTCTACCCAGCTGACAGGGTGCTGTTTTACTGGGGCAGTGAAAAGGCCTTCTCAGCTTGTCAGGGTTGTGAGCGAGTGTGGAGTTACGCCGGAGGCCGCGTGGACCACTCTCTCGCTCCTCGTGCCTCCCAGTACCTTTGTGGACAGGAGGGATCTGCGTAAACTGTACCAAGCTGACCTTACGTGCTCCCAGGGAGGGCGTAACGTCATGTCTAGGAAACCAGTGACTAAGCTGTATCTTGTGAGCTCGATGTAGTTGACGTCAGGGGGGCCGCGAGGTGCGGGATTCGTCACAGGTAGCATTTTGGATTATGCCTTTTTGATCATTTTTTTTATTCAGTTTTGTTGGGAGCTGAAGCAACAAAAAATGGCCAATCTGCAGTTAAAACCATTTTTTTTCCATTATGGAGTTCACCGTACGGAATAAGTACGTTTATATTTTAATAGTACGGGCATTTTGTGTGCAACAGTGACAATGATCATTATTTTTTTATTGTTTATTTTTGTTATAAATATGGGAAAAGAGGCTGATTTGAATTTTACATCTTATACGATGGCTCCCCCGATGTCACTACCAGAGTTTTGAGGAGTTCTCTCGGGTCCCATTTTGGCGGAGGGGGTAGTTGTTTCTGCTCTGTATCCAGATTTGGAGGCCGAGGTCCAGGCTGCCCAGACAGAGGCACCTGCTCGTTGTCCTTCTGGTAAGTTGTTTGTGCCTCTTGAGTTGCGTCACAAACTTTTCAAGGAGCATCACGATACTGTCCTTGCTGGTCACCCGGGAGTAGAGCCACTATTGATCTCATTGCTCGGAGATTTTGGTGGCCGGCTCTTCGTAAGTCGGTGGAGGGTTTTGTGGCTGCTTGTGAGACGTGCGCTCGCGCTAAGGTCCCTCGTTCACGGCCTTCAGGTCCCCTTCTCCCGTTACCCATGCCTTCCCGTCCTTGGACACACCTGTCCATGGACTTTATCACGGATCTTCCTCGTTCCTCAGGGAAGTCGGTGATCCTGGTGGTGGTGGACCGTTTTAGCAAGATGGCTCATTTCATAACCTTCCCTGGTTTGCCCAATGCTAAGACGTTGGCGCAAGCTTTTGTCGACCACATTGTTAAATTGCATGGCATCCCTTCTGATATTGTTTCCGATAGAGGCACGCAGTTTGTGTCCAGATTCTGGAAGGCTTTCTGTTCTCGCCTGGGGGTTCGGCTGTCCTTCTCTTCTGCTTTTCACCCGCAGTCGAATGGTCAGGCTGAACGCGTCAATCAGAATCTGGAGACATATTTGCGCTGTTTTGTGGCAGAGAACCAGGAGGATTGGTGTTCGTTTCTCCCTCTTGCTGAGTTTGCTCTGAACAACCGTCGTCAGGAATCTTCTGATAAGTCACCATTCTTTGGTGCATATGGGTTCCATCCGCAGTTTGGGACATTCTCGGGAGGGGCTCCTTCTGGTTTGCCTGAGGAGGAGAGATTTTCCTCGTCTTTGTCTACCATTTGGCAAAAGATTCAGAGTAATCTAAGTAAGATGAGTGAGAAATATAAGCGTGTGGCTGATAAGAGACGTGTGCCTGGTCCGGACCTGAATGTGGGTGATCTGGTGTGGTTGTCTACAAGAAATATTAAACTGAAGGTTCCCTCCTGGAAATTGGGTCCCAAGTTTATTGGGCCTTATAAGATCCTGTCCATCATCAATCCTGTTACCTTCCGTCTTGATCTTCCACAGGTTTGGAAGATACATAATGTATTTCACAGGTCTCTCTCTTAAAACCATATGTCCAGCCCACGGTACCCTCCTCTTTGCCTCCTCCTCCGATTTTGGTTGATGGCAATCTGGAGTTTGAGGTTTCCAGAATTATGAACTCTCGCCTTGTCCGCGGTTCTCTTCAGTACCTCATTCATTGGAAGGGTTATGGTCCTGAGGAGAGGATGTGGGTTCCGGTGTCGGACATTAAAGCCACTCGCCTCATCAGGGCTTTTCATAGGGCTCATCCTGAGAAGGTGGGTCCTGGGTGTCCGGAGTCCACCCGTAGAGGGGGGGTACTTTCACTACCAGAGTTTTGAGGTGTTCTCACAACTCTGTTTCTCCACCCCTGTGATGATGTCACTACCAGAGTTTTGAGGTGTTCTCACAACTGTTTCTCCGCCCCTGTGATGAGGTCTTTACTTTCAGTTTCCCTCCTCCCAGCTGTCCCTCCTGTGATTGATTCCTCTTCCTATAAATCACCCCTCTTCCTGTTTAATCGTGCGGATTATATTTCTCATCTGAGTTGTGTCAGCCTCTGGAGTATTTGCACTTCTGTGGTCTCTTCACTCTGGACCTGTGTTCTGCTGAAGCAGGTAGCATCGGATATTGTCTGCTGAGTTTGGATCTGTCTTCACTGCTGCTGCAGCTCCTACAGATAAGTTTGCAGACATTGTGCATTTTAGTTTATTTGCTGACTGGATCCGAGGCGACCCCGGTTCCGTCGGTATTCTGAGCAGGGCGCCGGTGGCCGTGACCCTCCCACTATTGTAGGGGTTTCAGCTGTCACCAGCCTTAGGTACGTGGGCATGCCTCGACCCACCATCAGGGTCTGGGCATGTGTATAGCAGCATAGAGAGAGCTCTTAGGGTCTGACAGGGGTCACCCCTTATGCTCCCTAGTTTGGGTCCGGTCAGTAGCTTCTGCACTGTTTATGCTCCTGTTGTTCACATATACCCGTGACACCCGATCATCACACTAGCAGTTGTCAGCCCTGCCATGAGAGGAACACATGTGGCGGCAGGATGTCCTGCACATACCACTGAGCTGTTAGTGTCCTCGTATCACTACTAGGGGGGACAAATGTCTTATGCGATAGCTCCCCCGATCATCACACCAGCAGTTGTCAGCCCTGCCATAAGAGGAACACGTGGTGGCAGGATGTCCTGCACATATCACTGAGCTGTTAGTGTCCTCGTATCACTACTAGGGGTGACGAATGTCTTATGCGATAGCTCCCCCGATCATCACACCAGCAGTGGTCAGCCCTGCCATAAGAGGAACACGTGGTGGCAGGATGTCCTGCACATATCACTGAGCTGTTAGTGTCCTCGTATCACTACTAGGGGTGACAACTGTCAGATGTGATGGCTCCCCTGATCATCACACCAACAGTTGTCAGTCCTGCCATAAGAGGAACACGTGGTGGCAGGATGTCCTGGACATACTACTGAGCTGTTAGTGTCCTTGTATCACTACTAGGGGTGACGACTGTCTTATGCGATAGCTCCCCCGATCATCACACCAGCAGTTGTCAGCCCTGCCATGAGAGGAACACATGTGGTGGCAGGATGTCCTGGACATACTACTGAGCTGTTAGTGTCCTCTATCACTACTAGGGTGACGACTGTCTTATGCGATAGCTCCCCCGATCATCACACCAGCAGTTGTCAGCCCTGCCATGAGAGGAACACATGTGGTGGCAGGATGTCCGGCACATATCACTGAGCTGTTAGTGTCCTTGTATCACTACTAGGGTGACGACTGTCTTATGCGATAGCTCCCCCGATCATCACACCAGCAGTTGTCAGCCCTGCCATAAGAGGAACACATGTGGTGGCAGGATGTCCTGGACATACTACTGAGCTGTTAGTGTCCTCGTATCACTACTTGGGGTGACGGCTGTCTTATGAGATGGCTCCCCCGATCACCACACCAGCAGTTGTCAGCCCTGCCATGAGAGGAACACATGGTGGCAGAATGTCCTGCACATATCACTGAGCTGTTAGTGTCCTCGTATCACTACTAGGGGTGACGACTATCTTATGCAATGGCAGACCTGCCATAAGAGGAACACGGGGTGGCAGGATGTCCTGCACATATCACTGCGCTGTTAGTGTCCTCGTATCACTATTAGGGGTGACGACTGTCGTATGCGATGCCTCCCCCAGATCATCACACTAGCAGTTAGGGCAGTGTGTTGCTCCACAGCATAGGCTGGATTGAAGCTCTAACCACGAGGCCTCCATACTCCAACCCAACTGTCGTTAGATCCCAAAGAGACCCTGGATTCATCAGTAAAGATGATATGGTTCCAGTCCATAGCAGTCCAGGTTTCTCGTTCACGACACCACTGCAGACAAAGGTGACGGTTGCTGGCTGTCAATAGGAAGACAAGAAATGGGCAACATGACATTAAATTTCCTTCTGCTATGTGTCTGGAAATGGTCCAGGCAGAGACAGGGGTGTGTAATGAAGGTTCTGCCTGTGTCTAGATGGTGGACAATGAAACTATAGGAGCTGCTCATGCTTGTCAGTGTATCAAACAATCCTCTCTCTTGATGGTCTGTCCGTGCTGTCCAGAGCCTGTTCACTGCCTGTGCATGCCCTCACTTAACCACTGCTCCCAACATCTCCTAACAGCTTGGTCAAAACAGCCTAGATAGAGGACAGTTCATCAAAACAACCATCCTGCTTCTCCCAGGCCAATGAAGCACCCCCTCTCAAAGTCTGGGAAAAATGTCTTTGAGCACATCATAGAGGTACACTAGCCAAAAGTAGCCTCTGAGAGACTTTTTCTAGGGCAGCAGGTGGAAACATTTTGTACACCCTCTTTTGGCAAGAACCAGTGTGTAATCAGACTGCACCTGTAAACTTTTACGTATCCGCCTGAGACATAACTGCAGGAAGAGTTCTCCAGCAGTCTGTCATTCTATCTGGGTTCGGTAAGTGTATAAAAGACAGATTGAAACTTCTTCCTGCTTTATCCATTTCTGGCTTTAGCTAAAAAAAAAACTGCATTAAAAGTGTCATGTGTTTCCAGACGAATATGAATATAAATTTGTCTACTTTGTGATTTGAACAAAAAAAGATAATAAATCCATTTCAATCCTAACAGGGAATCCCAGTAAAAATTCTGAGGAAGTCTTCATGTACTCGCTAAATCACAAAGTAGAAGATGAAGATATGATGCAGCGCTCTTCAGGAGAAAACCTCATTACCTTTAATGTATATCCGGATCCTAACAGTACAGATCTACAGTATAAGCCTCCTAATCACGAGGAACCTTCTCCTGACCAGTCACACATTGTGACCACAAGCACCGGTCAGAAAGGGGTTAAAAGTTATCAATGTGGGGAATGTGGAAAACAGTTTACACACAGCTCACGTCTCTGTACACACAGAAGAATTCACACAGGAGAGAAGCCATACTCCTGTTCAGAATGTGGGAAATGTTTTATCTATAAATCATGCCTTGATCAGCATGAGAGAATTCACACAGGGGAGAAACCATATTCATGTTCAGAATGTGGGAAATGTTTTGCACGGAAAACAGGCCTTGTTAGACATCAACAGACTCACACCGGAAAGAGGCCATATCCATGTCCAGAATGTGGGAAATGTTTTACATCAAAATCAAATCTTATTAAACATGAGAGAAGTCACACAGGAGAAAAGCCGTTTCCATGTCCAGAATGTGGGAAATGTTTTATAGATAAATCCCATCTTGTTAGACATGAGAGAATTCACACAGGAGAGAAGCCGTTTTCATGTTCAGAATGTGGGAAATGTTTTCGATCAAGATCAAATCTCTTTAGACATGAGAGAAGTCACACCGGGGAGAAGCCATTTTCATGTCCTGAATGTGCAAAATGCTTTATTACTAAAGGGAAACTTAAGGATCATCAGAGAATTCACACAGGAGAGAAACCATATTCATGCTCAGAATGCGGGAAATGTTTTGCTGAAAAATCAAAACTTCTAACACATGAGAGAATTCACACAGGAGAGAAACCATATTCATGTTCAGAATGTGGGAAAAGTTTTACAGAAAAATCAAAACTTGTTACACATGAGAGAATTCACACAAGGGAGAAGCCGTATTCAGGTTCTGAGTTTTATACATAACTCACATCTTGTGGAATGTCAGATTAGTCACACAGGAGAGAAACCATTTTGAAGTGCTGTATTAGGAAAGCATTTTACTTGGAAATCAAAGGAATTCATCAGATAATTCAAAGAAAGAAACCATATTTTTGGAAAACTTGCATAAAAGATTCTTAATCGGGTTATTCACAGAAATTAAGGGATTATCCCCGTACTGCTCTGCTTTCATATGAGGTATGATTGCAATATACATGCAATAAAAATACTCTTTGTTTTCATGTTTTTCTCTCTGGTGGCGCCCCCTGCTGTTTCTCTTGTGGCCTGCCTTCTCCATCATTCAGACAGACTAACAGGCTCAGAAGTCGGTGTAGTGATGAGAAGCAGGTGACGGGGCTCAGCCTCCTTTCTTCTTTTCATCCCTGCTTGGGAAGTCATAGAAATATAAAGCCATATCTCTCTAGACAGTGAAGGAAATTGGGGGCATTGCGTGCCATAGCTTTTACTAGTGAAATTTTGAGGGTTATCTGGGAGGGACTATTTTCTATGCTGGAGAGGAAAGGGTTGACAAGCTGACTACAAAGCACGCCGGGGATATTCAGGCACTTGATGGTCACATTTGATGAGCTGCTACCTGCCCACAGAAAGGGAAGACACAAGTCCTCCAGATAAATGTGAGTAAGAAAGGTGAACATAAGACTGGGGAGCAGAGCGTTCTGGCAGAGATATAGTTAAATGCATGGTTCATTACTCCAGATATTCATTTTTTTATTTGTTTGATAAACCCTTAAGTAGTCCTGTAGCTATATGGGATGGGCTTATCATATACAGTTGCAAGAAAAAGTATGTGAACCCTTGGGAATGATATGGATTTCTGCACAAATTGGTGATAAAATGTGACCTGATCTTCATCTAAGTCCCTACAATATACAATCCCAGTCTGCTTAACCTGAGAACATTTCACCACACTGAATATACAATCATGAAAGCTCTCCGCTCTACATAAACTACACCACACAAATGGAGATATGCATATATAGTACAATCATTTCATCTTTATTTAATCAAAAATCCAATAGCAAAAAAGATACAATTAAAAGAATTGGCAGCAAATTCTACAATAATGAATCTAGTAACATCACCTTTCGGACTAATAATATCAATGTCAATTATTACTACATAATCCACAAAGCCCACTGTCCATAATACTCATATAAAGAGATGCCAGCACCTAAATCTATAATTAACAGCTCATTTCCTGCTAGACTAAATGTGCAGCATAAATAAATCATCCGTAATGCCAGCTAAGCCCAATGTGACACAACTACATACTTAATAACAATAATTCATTACCGAAGGCGAAGATTCCTCTCCTCGACGCACGTTTCGCGTGGCTTCCTCAGGAGGAGTGATACAAATGGAGTGCGGGGTCTATGGCCTATTTAAACCTCCCCAGAGCCTATCAAAACTCTGCCTGGATCTCATGTGATAAACTATGTACAGATGTGTACGATCGTTGCGCGGCGCATGACAGGCTTCCTGAACGTGTCACATCCGCTTCCGCCCTCACCCCCGAAAAGGGCATCATGAGGGCACGACGTCACATCCGTGTACGTCACTATCTCAATAATGCCGGTTCCTGTGGAGGCAGTCACGTCTTCGAGCCATGTCATGCGCACTCGATCTTATTATGGACATACCTACGCGCTCCCTCTACTACTCTAATAAGAAGTAATACAACCGGACGAATATCCATTTAGCATAATGTGCAGTATATAAACCTAAGTGATAAATATGAATCAATTTAAAGTGCAACCATATTCTGACTGTCCACTTGACATAAAGTGCAAAGATAAATGATTGCAAATCAGTTAAAAATACAAAAAATATATATGTAAACATTCATAGTATAAAATGTGCTTAGTGCAACAAAGTGCAATAAAGTGCAAACACAGCTCATTATATATGAGCTTAAGACAATAATTTCATATTCAATTCCACCCATCATTCATAATCTCCCAAAAAAAAAAGAAAAAAAGGATGCCGGTTCTCTTTGACCATCGAAGGGGGAAGTTCATTTGGGACGCTCATGTTGTCTACTGTCCTACACATCGTAAAGATGATCCTATAAGGTTAAAAAACAACATTAAAAACACATAACATCAAGTACCAATTATTATTGTGCCCATACCGACCCATATACCCCATTAAAAACAACACGACCCTTCTTATTTTTATTGGATCTTGGATATACTATCTGCTAATCCCTAGGAGGTTCTATTATTATTTTTGTAATTATAAAAATGCTCCGAAGCCAAAGTTCTCATTAAGACCTTCTGGAGCCAATGTTCCTAATCTAAAGATCCATTTGCTTTCTAATTGGGCTAATTTTTTACCTTTATTGCCTCCCCGTATGCCCAGGTGTAGTTTGTCTATTCCTCTGCATTGCACTGGTGGTACATCTTGAAATGTTTCGGAATTGTTTTAAGTTTGTATACATCTTTTTCATCTTTCGCCTTTTCTATATCTCTAGCGTGTTCTCTAATTCTCTTTTTGAATTCTCTGGTAGTGAGACCAATATAAATCTTGTCACATGGGCATCTGGCAAAATATATCACACATGATGAAGAACATGATATATATTCCCCGATATCAAATTGGTGCGTCTGTTTTGAATCAAAAAATGTAGTGGCCATCGCCATATTTCTACACGCTTTGCATGAACCACAAGGGTAGGATCCTACTCTTGTGGTTTCTCTCACTGTCTGTCCCTCCGGTACATAATGGCTGTGGACTAATAAATCTTTCAAACTTTTTGCTTTGCGTGCTGTAATTAGGGGTCTATCTGAAATGCATTTTATCAACTTGGCATCCGTCATTAATATTTCCCAATGTTTACTCAGGACAGTTCTTATATCATCACATTGTGCATTAAAGTTCGTAATGAATCTTGTTGCTTCATCCCCTTTTCTTTTAGTTGACAGATTGGGACATAAAATGTGATCCCTAGTCTTTTGTTTGGCTTTATCAAAGCCCTTTTTGATCACTCTTTTGCTATATCCCCTATCTAGGAATCGATTTTGGAGATCAAGCGCCTGTCTTTGAAAGTTAGATTCTTCTGAACATATCCTCCTCAATCTTAAGAACTGACCTGTTGGGATGTTTCTAATCATAGACTTAGGATGTGATGATTCCGCGTGAAGTAAAGCATTCACCGCAGTAGGCTTGCGACAAATATTATGTCCCAATCTGTCAACTAAAAGAAAAGGGGATGAAGCAACAAGATTCATTACGAACTTTAATGCACAATGTGATGATATAAGAACTGTCCTGAGTAAACATTGGGAAATATTAATGACGGATGCCAAGTTGATAAAATGCATTTCAGATAGACCCCTAATTACAGCACGCAAAGCAAAAAGTTTGAAAGATTTATTAGTCCACAGCCATTATGTACCGGAGGGACAGACAGTGAGAGAAACCACAAGAGTAGGATCCTACCCTTGTGGTTCATGCAAAGCGTGTAGAAATATGGCGATGGCCACTACATTTTTTGATTCAAAACAGACGCACCAATTTGATATCGGGGAATATATATCATGTTCTTCATCATGTGTGATATATTTTGCCAGATGCCCATGTGACAAGATTTATATTGGTCTCACTACCAGAGAATTCAAAAAGAGAATTAGAGAACACGCTAGAGATATAGAAAAGGCGAAAGATGAAAAAGATGTATACAAACTTAAAACAATTCCGAAACATTTCAAGATGTACCACCAGTGCAATGCAGAGGAATAGACAAACTACATCTGGGCATACTGGGAGGCAATAAAGGTAAAAAATTAGCCCAATTAGAAAGCAAATGGATCTTTAGATTAGGAACATTGGCTCCAGAAGGTCTTAATGAGAACTTTGGCTTGGAGCATTTTTATAATTATAAAAATAATAATAGAACCTCCTAGGGATTAGCAGATAGTATATCCAAGATCCAATAAAAATAAGAAGGGTCGTGTTGTTTTTAATGGGGTATATGGGTCGGTATGGGCACAATAATAATTGGTACTTGATGTTATGTGTTTTTAATGTTGTTTTTTAACCTTATAGGATCATCTTTACGATGTGTAGGACAGTAGACAACACGAGCGTCCCAAATGAACTTCCCCCTTCGATGGTCAAAGAGAACCGGCATCCTTTTTTTTTTTTTTTTTTGGGAGATTATGAATGATGGGTGGAATTGAATATGAAATTATTGTCTTAAGCTCATATATAATGAGCTGTGTTTGCACTTTATTGTACTTTATTGCACTAAGCACATTTTATACTATGAATGTTTACATATATATTTTTTGTATTTTTAACTGATTTGCAATCATTTATCTTTGCACTTTATGTCAAGTGGACAGTCAGAATGTGGTTGCACTTTAAATTGATTCATATTTATCACTTAGGTTTATATACTGCACATTATGCTAAATGGATATTCGTCCGGTTGTATTACTTCTTATTAGAGTAGTAGAGGGAGCGCGTAGGTATGTCCATAATAAGATCGAGTGCGCATGACATGGCTCGAAGACGTGACTGCCTCCCCCGGAACCGGCATTATTGAGATCGCGACGTACACGGATGTGACGTCGTGCCCTCATGATGCCCTTTTCGGGGGTGAGGGCGGAAGCGGATGTGACACGTTCAGGAAGCATGCCATGCGCCGCGCAACGATCGTACACATCTGTACATAGTTTATCACATGAGATCCAGGCAGAGTTTTGATAGGCTCTGGGGAGGTTTAAATAGGCCATAGACCCCGCACTCCATTTGTATCACTCCTCCTGAGGAAGCCACGCGAAACGCGCGTCGAGGAGAGGAATCTTCACCTTCGGTAATGAATTATTGTTATTAAGTATGTAGTTGTGTCACATTGGGCTTAGCTGGCATTACGGATGATTTATTTATGCTGCACATTTAGTCTAGCAGGAAATGAGCTGTTAATTATAGATTTAGGTGCTGGCATCTCTTTATATGAGTATTATGGACAGTGGGCTTTGTGGATTATGTAGTAATAATTGACATTGATATTATTAGTCCGAAAGGTGATGTTACTAGATTCATTATTGTAGAATTTGCTGCCAATTCTTTTAATTGTATCTTTTTTGCTATTGGATTTTTGATTAAATAAAGATTAAATGATTTTACTATATATGCATATCTCCATTTGTGTGGTGTAGTTTAAACTAATAACACAGAGAATTAAATGTTACCATGTTTTTATTGAACACACCATGTAAACATTCACAGTGCAGGTGGAAAAAGTATGTGAACCCTTGGATTTAATAACTGGTTGAACCTCCTTTGGCAGCAATAACTTCCACCAAACGTTTCCTGTAGTCACAGATCAGACGCGCACAGCGGTCAGGAGTAATTCTTCGCCATTCCTCTTTACAGAACTGTTTCAGTTCAGCAATATTCTTGGGATGTCTGGTGGGAATCGCTTTCTTGAGGTCAGGCCGCAGCATCTCAAACCGCAAAGCAGCCCCACACGGTGATGCCCCCACCACCATACTTCACAGTTGGGATGAGGTTTTGATGTTGGTGTGCTGTGTCTCTTTTTCTCCACACATGGTGTTGTGTGTTTCTTCCAAACAACTCACCTTTGGTTCCATCTGTCCACAGAATATTTTGCCAGTACTGCTGTGGAACATCCAGGTGCTCTTGTGCAAACTGTAAACGTGCAGCAATGTTTTTTTGCAGTGGCTTCCTCTGTGGTATCCTCCCATGAAATCCATTCTCCATTCTTAGTGTTTTACACATCGTAGATTCGCTAACAGGGATGTTAGCATATGCCAGAGACTTCTGTAAGTCTTTAGCTGACACTCTAGGACTCTTCTTCACCTCATTGAGCAGTCTGCGCTGTGCTCTTGCAGTCATCTTTACAGGGCGGCCACTCCTAGGGAGAGTAGCAGCGGTGCTGAACTTTCTCCATTTATAGACAATTTGTCTTACCGTGGACTGATGAACAGCAAGGCTTTTGGAGATACTTTTAGAACCCTTTCTAGCTTTATGCAAGTCAACAATTCTTAATTGCAGGTCTTCTGAGAGCTCTCTTGTGTGAGGCATCATTCACATCAGGCAATGCTTCTTGGGAAAAGCAAACCCAGAACTGGTGTGTGTTTTATAGGGCAGGGCAGCTGTAAACAACACCTCCAATCTCATCTCATTGATTGGACTCCAGTTGGCTGACACCTCACTCCTATTAGCTTTTGGAGATGTCATTAGTCTAGGGGTTCACATACTTTTTCCACCTGCACTGTGAATGTTTACATAGTGTGTTCAATAAAAATATGGTAACATTTAATTATTTGTGTTCTTAGTTTAAGCAGACTGTGATTGTCTATTGGTGTGACTTAGATGAAGATCAGGTCACATTTTATGACCAATTTGTGCAGAAATCCATTTTATTCCAAAGGGTTCACATACTTTTTCTTGCAACTGTATAGTTATTCACTCCTGTGTTGCGTCAAATGTCCCAAAACTACCAAAAATAACCAGGGAAAAAGGATTAAAATTCTATGAAAAAATATGGCATATGTAGAAATCCAAAGTCAAGCTGATATCAAGGCAGAAACAAGCAATAGGAGATGAATCTAGTATTAAGGCTGACTAGTCAGCCCGCATTTGTGGGAGGGGCGGAGGCTCTTCATATACGGGCGTGTGTTCTTCAGGTGCCGCTGGGTGTCATTAGTGAACTAGCTTCTCTGGTGGCAGGATTTCTTTCTTTGCAGCATGGAGCCAGAATGGAGCTTTATTTCGCTCGCTGCTATCATAGCAATGCACACGCTGCAATACGTAAGTAAGTTGGGCCATGGCCATCCCTCCTGGCCGGTCCGAACCCGACTTTTCTAGCGAACGAGAGGCTTCGCCTTAGAATCTGCCGCCTCAGGTTTGTTTCGTTGGGGCAAAAAAAAATTCAATTTCTTTTTCAACTTCGTTTGTTTGATAATAGGAGTTAGTTCCTATATATCTTGCAAATTTTACTTCGCTTGTTTGTCGCATGGACAAACAAGCGAAGTATGTCGTTTGTTGCATTTTTTTTTTTTTTGGCCGCACCAGACCGGTGTTCACACTTGGCTGTTGCATCATGTTGTTGTGTGTGGTTAGAGCTGCGTTCATGCATCGGCTAGTATACCATGTTGCTCTGCTCACAGTCAGAGCTGCGTTCACATGTCTGCTGTTACAACAGGTTCATACGAGGCTTGTTTTCAGAGGTGCATTCACGTTCGCTGTCACATCATGTTCATGCTCCACTCACATTTAGAGCTGCTGTTATACCGATTTTCATTCTCGGCTCACTCCCAGAGGAGCATTCACACTTACGCGGTCAAACTCACGACCAGAGCTGCGTTCATACGTCTATTGGCATATCATGTTTGCTCTACTCACACCCAGAGCTGCGTTCATACGTCCACTGTTACTACAGGTTCTTTCCAGGCCCATTTCAAGTCACTTTTCACAGCATGTGTCACGCTCCATTCACAACCAGAGCTGCCGTTATACCAGTTGTTTGCTCTTCCTATACCCAGAGTTGTGTTCACACTTCTACTGCTACAACAGGTTTTATACCCCACTCACCAGAGCCGCTTTCCATGTCGGCTGTCACTTTGAGTTAATATTTCATTCACATCCAAATCTGCGTCCGCACGTCTGCTTTTACATCTTGTCCTCTACTCCATTCACTACTAGAGCTGCGCTCATGTGTCCGCTGATGCATCACGTTAATACTCTGCTCACATTCAGTTTGCATTCTTACGTCTGCTTTATACCATGTTTTTCATGCTCTAGCCATACTCAGAGCCGCGCTCATACATTGTTTCTCACATCCAGAGCGGCATTCACCCATCTGCTGTTACATCATGTGTTACACTCTGCTCCCACTCAAAGCTGCATTCTCCTGTTACTTGCTACACTCAGTAATCTCAGCGGGGCACTCCGCACCCACTGCTTGGTACCGCTCTCCCGGCAAACATGGCTGCTTTCTTTTCAGGCTTACGTTTTTACCCACGGAGGCCAGTGGGCCAATAGGAGCGAGTTTCCTATCATGTTTTCACAAGTTGTTCATTTGTTTGTCGCGATAAGGTTCTTCGCTGAGCAAACTTGCAATGCCTCAGGCGCTTGTTTTTATCCCATCTCTGTTAAGCGCATTGTTTATGCACGTTGTTTCGGATTACCAATGTCTATATTTTCAATGCCTTTTGGCAGTTGTGTTTCTTTTAGGCCACTTTTAGCCAATCTAGTCATCCAAGTTGCCGCCTATCCCATCAGGTCTGGCTCAAGTTTTAATCACTTGTCGTCACTGTCACGTCATTCAGATCAGTCTCTTGGCTCCGTGGGCCCGATGACTACTTCGGCCGCATGGCTTAGGGGCCACTTGACTGCCCCAGCCTCATGGCTCCGGGGGCCCTATGACTGCTTCGGCTCCGAGGACCCAATGACCGCTTGGCTCCGGGGGGCCCTATGACTGCTTCGGCCCCATGGCTCCGGGGGGCTCTAAGCCTGCTTCGGCCCTATGGCTTCGGGGGTCCGATGACTGTTCCGGCCCCATGGCTTCGGGGGCCCTATGACTGCTTCGGCTCCGAGGACCCAATGACTGCTTCGGCCCCACGGCTCCGGGGGGCCCTATGACTGCTTCGGCTCCTTGGTTCCGGGGGCCTCTATGCCTGCTTTGGCCCCATGGCTTCTGGGGTCCCAAATTTTTTATTCCCTCACTCACGGGAGGGCAGAGACAGGATCTATACTATGGCTTCCTAGCTTCTTACCATACTAATACCAGACTCTACAACACATCGAATCAACCAATTCCTCATGTTAGATTCAGATACCAGGTCGGTTTTCCCGTTTTAGCATTAAACCATTCTCAGGGGTTCACAGAAGAATGCAGGGACCATGGCAAGCAGATAGATGATGTCCCTTCCTACTTCTATGGTTTCTTTTGACCCTCACCTCTTGCCTAGTCTAGGCAGTCAGGTTTCTCTTTCGGTTCCACAAACTCCTGAGGCCAGGGCAATTGTCAGTACTAGGTTCAGTTAATATTTCATGCTCCCTTCCACAGCGTATTCCCGGTCCTTCATTCCGCTTCGGGGCACTATCTGCAACATTGAGCATTATGTCTCCGGTTTCGTCATTTGCAAGCTGCGATGTACGTCTCCTTATGGTTTTGCCTCATACATCCTCAACGTGCGGTCAAGATCGCCGATGCCTTGCAGTTGGTCAGGGATTTGTTTGCACTTTCCATTGTGTTTCTTTTATAACCTACTTGGCTTGGCTTTTGCCCCCTTTTCTAGGCCTACCCACGGCTATGGCTAAGGGCACACTTCAAGCCATTAAGTTAGGTTAGCTAGCACACGGCTAGCCGGGTTAGGTTGTTCTTGATGTTTATCTCCCTAGGGTTCATCAAGCATCGTTGGCCGTAGCCATGACCCCAAATACAATAGTGCAGAAAATCACCTGCTGCTGGGGGCAGATATAGAGTGGGATATAGGAGGGGGCACAGGATATAGAAGGGGACATGGGATATAGGAGGGGGCACAGGATATAGAAGGGAACATGGGATATAGGAGGGCACATGGGATATAGGAGGGGGCACAGGATATAGGAGGGGACATGGGATATAGGAGGAGGTATAGGATATAGAAGGTGGCACAGGATATAGAAGGGGACATGGGATATAGGAGGGGACATGGGATATAGGAGAGGGCACAGTATATAGGAGGAGGTATGGGATATAGAAGAGGGCACAGGATATAGAAGGGAACATGGGATATAGGAGGGGGCACAGGATATAGAAGGGGACATGGGATATAGGAGGGGACATGGGATATAGGAGAGGGCACAGTATATAGGAGGAGGTATGGGATATAGAAGAGGGCACAGGATATAGAAGGGGACATGGGATATAGGAGAGGGCACAGTATATAGGAGGAGGTATGGGATATAGAAGAGGGCACAGGATATAGAAGGGGACATGGGATATAGGAGGGCACATGGGATATAGGAGAGGGCACAGTATATAGGAGGAGGTATGGGATATAGAAGAGGGCACAGGATATAGAAGGGGACATGGGATATAGGAGAGGGCACAGTATATAGGAGGAGGTATGGGATATAGAAGAGGGCACAGGATATAGAAGGGGACATGGGATATAGGAGAGGGCACAGTATATAGGAGGAGGTATAGGATATAGAAGAGGGCACAGGATATAGAAGGGGACATGGGATATAGGAGGGGGCACGGTTTATAGGTGGGGGCTGGGATTAAGAGTACACCTAAGAAAAGCAGAGCTGTTAGTAACATCAGCAAGGAGTCTGGCAAAAAAAAAAACGGATGAACTGGAAATCTAATGACAGACGTAGATAATAGTGGGTGTAACTGGGCTGGACCAAAGCCATGACTGGGCAACACAGGTGGAGAGTGTAGAGTATTTAGATGAAACAGAAAAAAAGGATAGCGAGGGGTTTATCCAACTTAAGACCGGAGCTAAATGACAGCATTGAGAAAGGCTCCGACAGCGCGGGTGATAATGGCAAACTACTGGTTGGAGCTTGTTATAAACCACCCATCATAGCCGAATAGGCCGAGGAGATAATACTGCGAGAAATAGGGAAGGATACAAGCAATCATGAGGTCCTTATGGGGGATGGTAAAGGGACATAGGGGCACATATATTAAGACCGCCGTTTTAGACACTGGTCTTAATAAAGCCCCTGTGCTGGCGGAGGATCCACCAAAGTTATGAAGAGGCACCGGCCTCTCCATTACTTCGGAGCATCCAACGCCAGTTCTAAATGTAAGCCAGCTTCCGAGCTTCCTTACATTTAGATAATTTCTATGCCTAAAACAGGCGTAGAAAATGATGAATGAGACAAGTCTGCTGGCCCGCTCCCTTCCCTGCCCACACCCACAATTTTAGACCTGGTGTGAGTGGAGCAAAGTCACATAACATAACCATTGTGTCGCCACCTGCACCTGAAATAATGTATGCCTAATTTATCCGTATTTCAGAATAGTAAATGACCCACATAGTGTCCACTGGTTCTGCTAGAAGCTGGAAGTTTTTACCACAATTCAAGACAAGAACTTCTTGCAGCTGGTCAAGGAACTGACCAGAGGAGATCAATTGCTGTATCGGATGTGCAGGTCCAGGAGCACTCGGGAAACAACGACCATAAGATGGTAAGCTTCATACAGGGTGAAGCAAACACCCCTTAAGCTGGTGTAATTTGTAGAAAATTGTTTTCCAATGTGTGAAAGTATTGATTGGGAGGGAGACTGCATTATTTAGTGGAGGAAATGTTTTTGGCCGCTATTTTGAAAGTTTCTGTATCTGTTTATCCAGTGGGAAGAGGGTCGTGTGATATCAAACTTGGCTAGAATTTACTCAAACATACTGGAAGTGCAAATTTTTTACCTATCTTTACCTGTTTATGAGTTAAGCTAGGTCAAAGATGATAAACTGTGTCTGACATCCAATTTATCAGTTGTCGTTATAGGTAAACTATCATGCCGTTATCTAAGGAACATCGCATATAAGTCCATATGAAGCGAGAGGAGCACATGTGACATTGCAGTAGACTTCACTGCATGTCACCCCAATATGAGCCCTACTTTAAACTCAACAGTACACAAAATCATCACTAAATTTAGTGAAACTAGATCCATTGTTGACTATTGTAATACTCCAGAATGAGGTGAAGTTCAATAAAGGATATCGTCAAAAGTGTTACATCAGCGGTTTATGCCCATCGCTGCCTCGCTGTCTCCATTACGAACATTACTCATTAAACAACTACTGCTCCCATTTTTGCCGTCACTACCACTGCCCTACTAACCTTCCTCTGTGTGCAGCTGCACGGCTGCTTCTGATTGCTAATCAGCTTCTGCTATAATAGTGAGCTTCTGACCTCATTTACTTTCCTGAGCAATTAGGTTTCTAGCACGCCAGTTCCTTGCTAAAGTGTTTGTTCTCTGTTATCTGCCCATGTACGGACCAGTGCCTGTTACTGTTGTGACGTTCTGCAGCCAGCCTTGACCTTGGATCTATATCTCGGATTTGCACTAACGTTGTCTGCCCTGACCTCGGCCACTTTCTAAGTTTTCCCTGATCCCTTGGTGACCTTCACTGGTGTCTGTGAGCCCTGTGGGTCAGCTGTCAACCACACAGGCACTATTCTAAAAGGCAGCGGCCTGGAGGCTCCCTGCAGCAAAGTCCAGATCCCTGTTTAGGGCTTAAAAGGTGTATACCAGGAAGGAGCTAGGATAGCGCCCTTAGGTTTACCCAAAAGTCAAACCGGTTAGTTGACATTGTGGTTCCACAGCCTGCTGACGGAATGCTGGAATTGCAACAGACATAGGGTTAATGTAAAGATCTAGGGAAAATGCAAAAATAATCGGGTGAAATGCGGGTCAAATATGATTACCTATTAATCATGGAAATAACTTAGGAAAGGCAATCGTTATGGAATATGTAAAGTGTAAAACTTAACCTTTAATACATAAGATAAGAAAAAATCCCTCAAAATAAATTGAATATTATCACACTCAAAAAGAATACAAAAAGGTGTGGTAGAAGAAAGGCTGGTGCGTGGCAGCACCTAATGTCATAAACCTGATGTCCTACCACAACCCAGAGGTTCCAATGGTCATCAGAGGTCCCAGAGATGAAAGCTATCCCTGGGCTAGGTGACCTAAAGGGCAATGTGACAGGGTGGGGAAGCTGTCCCTAATTCGGCCCTAAAATAGGGGGTGCTGTGCTGGCCCTGATAACTAAGACAAATAGCGGCCTAACAGAAGAGCACCTGCCCTAAAGAGGGCGACCCTGTCAGGAACCTTGCCCTAAGTAGATGGCCCTAGTAAGCCCTGCTCCTACTCGTCCCTACACGCATGTTTCGCCTTCAAGAGAAGACTCGTCAGGGAAAACATTGGGAGCTGAGCATATAGCATAAAAAAGTGGAACAGAGGGGCCACGGTACGAGTCGTGATACAATGGCTCCGGACCGTCGGCTCCAGTCCAATATCAGAGCTGAGTCCAGATATGAAGTCAGCAAGGAGCAAAATGGGGGATGACCTGAGATGATAGCCTGTCCTCACGAGCCACGTGATTCTGGGCGATGGATTTGTCTTAGTTATCAGGGCCAGCACAGCACCCCCCATTTTAGGGCTGAATTAGGGACAGCTTCCCCACCCTGTCACATTGCCCTTTAGGTCACCTAGCCCAGGGACAGCTTTCATCTCTGGGACCTCTGATGACCATTTGGAACCTCTGGGTTGTGGTAGGACATCAGGTTTATGACATTAGGTGCCGCCGCGCACCAGCCTTTCTTCTACCACACCTTTTTGTATTCTTTTGAGTGTGATAAAATTCAATTTATTTTGAGGGACTTTCTCTTATCTCATGTATTAAAGGTTAAGTTTTACACTTTACATATTCCATAACGATTGCCTTTCCTAAGTTATTTTATTCTAAAGATCTCCTCAGAAGAGACAGAGCTTCAGTGTTTTCAAGGGGCTCCCAGGATCTCTCCTCAAGACCAAAGCCATTCCAATCAAGAAAGAAGAAGGTCTTTCCTCTAATATTCATATCTGTAATGCATTTCACCTCATACAGACCTTCAGAGCTGGCCAGGAGGGCAGGAGGAGCATAATCTCTGGAGTAGCGATTGATGATGAGTAGCTTGAGGAGAGACACATGAAAGGAATTAGGAATCTGTAGGAGGCAGAAAGGTGCAACTTATTCAAGCTGGGTTCAACTGCTTCAAAATTTTAAAGGGGTCAATGAAGTGGAGAGCCAACTTGTACAATGGTACCTTAACAACTATGTATACCTTTAGGGGCATTTTTTTTAAACCATTGCATTGTACTCATTGTGAGTTAAAAATCATTTTTTCAATTGGTCTTTATTAAAAATTATTAAAAATGTGAACCCCTGTTTCTGTGCAGCCTTTAGATTCTCTAGTAGCATGCTCTGAATTTTCACTCTTAGGTCAGGCAGCTCAGCTGAGGGGCTCCTTATCTGTCATCTCAGACCTTATAAACACTCATCAATGCTCAATTCTTATCTTACTGACAAGAATGTGGCTTAAATAAGTGTCTGTGACCTTATAGTAATTTAGAGGTAAGGTTTAATAGATGAACAGCACAAAGTGAAAGTACCATTCACACAGCTAGACAAACAGTCAAAAACCCTTTGTAAAAGAATTGCTGGATATTATTAATAAAGAGCAATTGAAAAAATTCTTTTTAGCCCAAGATGAGTAAAATGCAATCATAAAAAGATGCCCCCGAAGATGTCCATAGCCTCGAAGTGTAATATTTTTCTCAGACAGCTAGAATTTATCTCTGGGAGAAAATTGTGGTGGAGCTCTACGTCTACGATCAGCGAACCTCTTCAAACAAGCAGAGGACTGCATCAGTTTAATCTCTTGCCACATCCAAGGAAAGATGCTGACAGTACCTCTGCTGCTCCGACATTAGAGGTGACGAGTATTGACAGAGGAATTACCAGAGGATTCACTGAAATGATCATTGCATGAGCTCGCTGCCCATGCAAGTAAGGTGACCCAGCAGTCCTCATGACGTGCTGATGGGAAGTGACGCAGGTAGCTGGTCTGTGTGGTAGGCCAAGAAAAAGTCCAACTCCACTTTAAGAAGTTTGCAAACAGCTCTCCAAAACCTAGAGTTAAACTGCACTTCCCAGTCAAAAACAAAGTGCAGGGCTAGCCCGCGGAGACCAAAGATGTGTTCCAAGAATAATTTAGCCAGATGGGAGTCCAAGCATGGGCACGAAGTTAGATCTCTTAGAAAAACTGTCTGTCACAACTCAAATTACTAGAAAGAAGAGGAGAGCACACATAGGGAGTACTCACCTGGCTCTCAGTGGGCGTGTAGTGTAATTATTGTAGTATTATCCACTGCAGATGCTGCTCCGTGTCACGGGGCCTGGCCGGCAGGGAATTCCAGATGGGGGTTCAGAAAGAGGGAGGGCTTCTGTTTTCATGGATGGAGGACTCGGGTGAGCATGGGAATTTTCCTTTATTGGTATAATGACGCGTTTCAGGGCCGCACCGGCTGTTTCTTCAGACCATAATAAGGATTACAGGATTGTTGCAATTTTTGTGATGTAAGTTGACAAAAATTGCATTTTTGGCACTGTTTTTATTTAAAAAAATGTTACGGTATTCAGCTGAGGGGTTAGGTCAGGTTATATTTTTATAGAGCAGGTCCTTACTTACGCAGCGATGCCTAATATGTATACCTTTTTTTATTTATTTAGGTTTTACACAATAATATAATTTTTTAAACAAAAAAAATCATGTTTTAGTGTCTCCATAGTCTGAGATTCATAGTTTTTTAAGTTTTTAGGCGATTGTCTCAGGTTGGGTATTATTTTTGCGGGATGAGGTGACGAATAGATTGGTACTATTTTTGGGGTTCATATGACTTTTTGATTGCTTGCTATTACACTTTATGTGATGTAAGGTGACAAAAAAATGTCTTTTTGACAAAGTTTTTATTTAATCTTTTTTACAGTGTTCACCTGAGGGGTTAGGTCATGTGGTATTTTTATAGAGCAGGTTCTTACGGACGCGGCGATACCTAATATGTCTACTTTTAAAAAAAATACATTTGACACAAAAAAGCATTTTTGAAACAAAAAAAATCATGTTTTAGTCTGAGAGTCATAGTTTTTTTTCATTTTTTGGGCGATTGTTTTAGGTAGGGGATCATTTTTTGCAGGATAAGGTGATGGTTTTATTGGTACATTTTTGGGGGGCGTACGCCTTTTTGATCTCTTTGTGTTGGAATTTTTGTCATGTAAGGTGACAAAAAATGGCTTTTTTTTACATGTTTTTTATTTTTATTTTTTTACGGTGTTCACCTAAGGGGTTAGGTCATGTGATATTTTTATAGAGCTGTTTTTTACAGATGTGGCGATACTAATTATGTATTTTTTTTATTTTTTATGACAAATGGATTTGAGAAAAGACCATTTTTATTTTCATTAAAAAAAATTTTTTTTTTTTATTTATTATTTTTTACACTTTTTTTTTTTTTACTTATCAAGACCCATCTGGATCCTGAAGATCCAGTGGGCCTGATCACAGTACAGTGCATTGCAGTAGTCATCTATTGCAATGCACTGTATAGTCAGTGCTACATTTACACTAAGGCTGATCAGACCTCAGCGTCTCATCAGCCTTAGTTACTTGGCAACCAGGGTGCCTTTGTAAGGCGAAGGAAGAGAGAGGGAGCTCCCCCCCTCTTAACCCCATGGATGCCACGGGCGGCTGCTGACCACGCAGCACAGAGGAGGAGGAACGGAGGGGGTAGCGGGGGACATACTAAGGCATATCGGGGCAATGATGGCCGCATGTGGGGGGCAGTGGGGGCATTTATTTATAAAAAGACTCTGGGGGCACTGGGCACACAGCAGCACACGGGCACTTACCCGATTGCAGGCTGCAGTCTCCAGAGTGGAGATCGCAGCCTGAAACCGGCATTTTAACACTAGAGAACTCCGATTGGTTAGTCTGCATATGACCACTCCAAGTGCTTTGCAGGGCTTAGATTAAAGATCCGCCATGACGTCTATACACGTGCTAGCTGCATGGGGTATGTGCAGATAGGACGTATATAGCCATATGGCGGTCGGGAAGGGGTTAATAGCAGTGAAATAGAGCTTTTCTGTGTTTTATTGAAAAAAACATGTTCTGGGTCGCCAAGCCACTCTTGCATAAACCGTAGAAATAGCTAAGTTTTATTAATAGCAGTGAAATACTGCTTTTCTGTGTTTTATTAAAAAAATCCTTGTTCTGGGTCGCCAAGCCACTCTTGCATAAACCGTACAAAAGCTACATTTTATTAATAGCAGTGAAATACTGATTTTCTGTGTTTTATTACAAAAAGCCTTGTTTTAGGTCCACAAACCACTTGTGCATACAGCATACAAATACATATTTTACATTTCTGCAGTGAAATTGAGAATCAGTGTGTTTTAGGCCCAAAAAACTTTATTCTTGGTCCACAGAGCATTTTTTTGACACGGGCACTGCCTCAGTGAACTTAATTGTTGACAATTGGCAGGTAAATTGACACCGGAGAGAGACCAATCTGTCAGCTTGGTGGGTGAACGCAAATAATGAGGAGAACATCAGATAAGGGACGTGGACATGGTCGTGGTGGTGTTGGTGGAGCTCCTGTTGCTGGGAGAGGACGTGGCCGTTCAACGCCAACTACGGCTCCAAGGCAAACACCTTCCTCAGGTGCGAGTAGGTGGCAGTATCTGCAGCGTTATTTGTGAGGCCCGAATGCCGCTCTACGGATGGTGAGGCCAGAACACGTACAGGCGATAGTAGATTGGGTGGCTGACAGCGCCTCCAGTTCCTTCACAGTATCTAACACCCAGTCCTCTGCAGAAAGCTCAGAGTTGGCACCGGCGGCCCATGCCCATCAGTCTTTCACCTCACCCCCTTGCAAATCAGCCAAGCAGTCTGAGCCCCAAATCATGCAGCAGACTCTTATGCTTTTTGATGACTCTGTTGGCAGGGTTTCCCCGGGCCATCCACATAGCCCTGCCCCAGAAGAGGAAGAGATTGAGTGCACCGATGCCCAACCACTTATGTTTGAGGATGAAGATGGGAGGACCACCGCAGCACATCTCTGATGATGACGAAACACAGGTGCCAACTGCTGTGGCTTTTTGCAATGTGCAGACCGACTAGGAGGGCAGGGGTCATGAATGGGTGGAAGATGATGTGGAGGATGATGAGGTCCTAGACCCAGACTGGACTGAAGGTCGTGCTAGTGACGTGTGCAGTTCTGAGGAAGAGGCGGTGGTCGCACAGAGGCAACAGCACAGCAAAAGAGGGAGCAGGGTGCAAAAGCGGAGCGGCGGTTCCATAGACAGTACGCCTGCTACTGCCCACCGCATCCAGGCACCGAGCACACCAAGACCTGCTCCAAGGAGTTCATTGGCGTGGCAGTTCTTCACACAATGTCCTGACGACAAGACACGAGTGGTTTGCATGGTGTGCCATCAGAGCCTGAAATGAGGCATTAACGTCTCTTCCAAACACTGAAGAGATAGAGAAAATACCCACCTACCCACACTCGATCCCTGGTCCTGATTGCCAGCATTTCAAAACTGTTTCAAACAGCTGATGGCGGTGGCTGTCCCCCAGTACGTAGTTCCCAGCCGCCACTACTTTTCCAGGCGAGCCGTTCCTTTCCCTGCACAACCAAGTGGAGGATAAAATCAAGTGTGCGCTGCGCAACGCCATCTGTGGAAAGGTCCACATAACCACATATACATGGATCAGTAAGCATGGCCAGGGCCGCTATATCTCCCTAACTGCACACTGTGTAAACGTGGTGGCGGCTGGGCCCGAGGCGGATAGCGGTTTGGCGCATGTCCTTCCACCACCGAGGATCGCAGGGCATTATTCTTTGCCTCCTGTTGCCTCCTACTCCGCATCCTCCTCTTCTACCACCCCCACATCTGGTCATCGAAAGAACCTCACCCCCACCTTCAGCACAGCCCGGGGTAAACATCAGCAGGCCGTTCTGAAACTCATATGTTTGGGGGACAGGCCCCACACCACACAGGAGCTTTGGAGGGGGCATAGAACAACAGACCGATGAGTGGTTGCTGCCAGTGAGCTCAAGCCCGGCCTGGTGGTGCAATAATGGTCGAAATCTGGTTGCTGCTCTGGGACTAGCCAGTTTGACGCACATCCCTTGCCTGGCGCATGTGCTGAATCTGGTGGTGCAGAAGTTTCTTAAAAACTACCCAGACATGTCAGAGCTGCTGCTGAAAGTGCGGCTCGTATGTGCGCGCTTTCGGCATTCTCACCATGCTGCTGCTCACCTGTCTGCGCTGCAGCGTAACTTCGGCCTTCCCGCTCACCGCCTCATATGCGACTTGCCCACCAGGTGGAACTCCACCTTACATATGCTGGAGAGACTGTGCGAGCAGCAGCAGGCGATAGTGGAGTTTCAGCTGCAGCACGCATGGGTCAGTCGCTCTGCGGAACAGCACCACTTCACCACCAGTAATTGGGCCTCCATGCGAGACCTGTGTACCTTGTTGCGGTCTTTTGAGTACTTAACCAACATGGCCAGTGCTGATGACGCCATTGTTAGCATTACAATACCACTTCTATGTCTCCTTGAAAAATGAATTACGTTGATGATGGAAGAGGATGTGGCAGAGGAAGAGGGGGCATTTCACAGGGTTTCAGGCCAGTCATTCCAACGTGGCTCCGAGGGTGGGTTCCTGCACCAGCAGAGGCCAGGTACACATGTGGCCAGCCAGGGCACCGTTCTGGCAGACGAAAAGGAGGAGGAGGAACCGGGTTCATTGCAGGGTGGCAACCAACACAGCTCAGGGTCATCACTGGAGCGTGGCTGGGGGGATACGGAGGACACAGACGATACACCACCTACAGAGGACAGCTTATCCCTACCTCTGGGCAGCCTGGCACAAATGAGCGACTACATGCTGCAGTGCCTGCGCAACGACAGCAGAGTTGCCCACATTGCCACCCTGCTGGATCCCCGGGAACAAAGACAACGTGCTCACCTTAATTCCCGCACTGGAGCGTGATAGGAAGAAGCATGAGTACAAGCGCGCGCTGGTAGATGCGCTCCTGAGGGCATTTCCAACTGACACTGGGGAACAAGTGGAAGCACAAGGCGAAGGCAGAGGAGGAGAAACAGGTCGCCAACGCAGCTGTGTCACGGCCAGCTCCTCAGAAGGCAGGGTTGGCATGGCCAACATGTGGAAAAGTTTTTGTTACCGCGCCACAGCAACCTGCACCACCAGCTGATACGGAAAGTCTTAGCAGGATGCAGTATTTGAACAACATGGTGGAACAGTACTTGTGTACACGCCTCCACATACTGACTGATGGTTCTGCCCCATTCAACTTCTGGGTCTCCAAACTGTCCACATGGCCTGAGCTTGCCCTTTATGCCTTGGAAGTGCTGGCCTGCTCTGCAGCCAGTGTATTGTCTCAACGTGTATTTAGCACGGCAGGGGGCGTCATTACAGACAAACGCAGCCGCCTGTCCACAGCCAACGTGGACAAGCTCACGTTTATTAAAATGAACCAGGCATGGATCCCACAGGACTTGTTCGTACCTTGTGCAGAATAGACATATATAACCGCCTCAATCATACATTCTTGTACTCCAGTGCACTTATTTATTGAATACTTTTTTTATTTGTACCATTATTTGAATGAACCTCTCCTCTGAGTGCCTGCGGCCTAAATTACTGAAAATGTTGCTTTGGTGGGTGACATGAAGCTTGTTTTGCCGTTACGTGACCTCTCTCCTCTGTCTTGGTGCCTGTGGTCTAAATTCCTGAAAATGGCCTATTGCTTTGGTGAGTGACATAAAGCTTTTTTTGCCATGCATTGACCTCTCTCCTCTGTCTGGGTGGCTGCAGCCTACATTAATGAAAATCGCCTGTTCCATTGCTGGGTGACATGAAGCCTGTTTTGCTGTTACGGACCTATCTTCTTTGTCAGGGTGCTAAGGCCTAAATTACTGGAAGTGGCCTGCTGCATTTTTGGGTGACACGAAGCCTCTTTTGCCGTGCATTGCCCTCTCCTCTGTCTGGGTGCCAGAGGCCTACATTTCATATAGTTACCTGTTGCTTTGGTGGGTGACATTAACCTTTTTTTTGACGTGCATTGACCTCTCCTCTGTCTGGGTGCCTGCGTCCTTTATTAATAATAATCACCTGATCCATTGCTGGGTGACATGAAGCCTGTTTTGCTGTTACAGGGCCTCTCTCCTCTGTCTGGGTGCCTGCGGACTACATTAATGATAATCGCCTGCTGCATTGCTGGGTGACATGAAGCCTGTTTTGCTGTTACGGGACCTGTCTCCTCTGTCTGGGTGCCTGTGGCATAAATTACTGAAAATGGACAGCTGCATTGGTGGGTGACATGAAGCCTGTTTTCCTTTTACGAGACCGCTCTTCTCTGTCGGGGTGCTAGGGCCTCAATTACTGGAAGTGGCCTGTTCCATTGCTGGGTGACATGAAGCCTGTTTTGCCTTGCATTGAGCTATCTCCTCTGTCTGGGTGGCTGCGGCCTACATTTATGATAATTGCCTGTTGCTTTGGTGGGTGACATTAACCTCTTTTTGCCGTGTATTGACCTCTCTCCTCTGTCTGGGTGCCTGCGGCCTACATTAATGATAATCGCCTGTTCCATTGTGGGTGACATGAATCCTGTTTTGCTGTTACAGACCTATCTCCTCTGTCAGGGTGCTAGGGCCTAAATTACTGAAAGTGGCCTGCTGCATGGGTGGGTGACATGAAGCCTCTTTTGCCGTGCATTGCCATCTCCTCTGTCTGGTTGCCAGGGGCCTACATTTCAGATAATCGAATGTTGCTTTGGTGGGTGACATTAACCTCTTTTTGCCTTGCATTGACCTCTCCTCTGTCTGGGTGCCTGAGGCCTACATTAATGATAATTGCCTGTTCCATTGCTGGGTGACATGAAGCCTGTTTTGCTGTTACGGGACCTCTCTCCTCTGTCTATTAGTACAGGAGGAGGTGTTATCAGTGACAGCTATCAGTACAGGAGGAGGTGTTATCAGTGACAGCTATCAGTACAGGAGGAGGTGTTATCAGTGACAGCTATCAGTACAGGAGGAGGCGTTATCAGTGACAGCTATCAGTACAGGAGGAGGCGTTATCAGTGACAGCTATCAGTACAGGAGGAGGCGTTATCAGTACAGGAGGTGTTATCAGTGACAGCTATCAGTACAGGAGGCGTTATCAGTGACAGCTATCAGTACAGGAGGAGGGGTTATCAGTGACGGCTATCAGTACAGGAGGAGGGGTTATCAGTGACATCTATCAGTACAGGAGGAGGGGTTATCAGTGACAGCTATCAGTACAGGAGGAGGGGTTATCAGTGACAGCTATCAGTACAGGAGGAGGTGTTATCAGTGACAGCTATCAGTACAGGAGGAGGTGTTATCAGTGACAGCTATCAGTACAGGAGGAGGGGTTATCAGTGACAGCTATCAGTACAGGAGGAGGTGTTATCAGTGACAGCTATCAGTACAGGAGGAGGTGTTATCAGTGACAGCTATCAGTACAGGAGGAGGTGTTATCAGTGACAGCTATCAGTACAGGAGGAGGTGTTATCAGTGACAGCTATCAGTACAGGAGGAGGTGTTATCAGTGACAGCTATCAGTACAGGAGGAGGTGTTATCAGTGACAGCTATCAGTACAGGAGGAGGTGTTATCAGTGACATCTATCAGTACAGGAGGAGGTGTTATCAGTGACAGCTATCAGTACAGGAGGAGGTGTTATCAGTGACAGCTATCAGTACAGGAGGAGGTGTTATCAGTGACAGCTATCAGTACAGGAGGAGGTGTTATCAGTGACAGCTATCAGTACAGGAGGAGGGTTATCAGTGACAGCTATCAGTACAGGAGGAGGGTTATCAGTGACAGCTATCAGTACAGGAGGAGGTGTTATCAGTGACAGCTATCAGTACAGGAGGAGGTGTTATCAGTGACAGCTATCAGTACAGGAGGAGGTGTTATCAGTGACAGCTATCAGTACAGGAGGAGGTGTTATCAGTGACAGCTATCAGTACAGGAGGAGGTGTTATCAGTGACAGCTATCAGTACAGGAGGAGGTGTTATCAGTGACAGCTATCAGTACAGGAGGAGGTGTTATCAGTGACAGCTATCAGTACAGGAGGAGGTGTTATCAGTGACAGCTATCAGTACAGGAGGAGGTGTTATCAGTGACAGCTATCAGTACAGGAGGAGGTGTTATCAGTGACAGCTATCAGTACAGGAGGAGGTGTTATCAGTGACAGCTATCAGTACAGGAGGAGGTGTTATCAGTGACAGCTATCAGTACAGGAGGAGGTGTTATCAGTGACAGCTATCAGTACAGGAGGAGGTGTTATCAGTGACAGCTATCAGTACAGGAGGAGGTGTTATCAGTGACAGCTATCAGTACAGGAGGAGGTGTTATCAGTGACAGCTATCAGTACAGGAGGAGGTGTTATCAGTGACAGCTATCAGTACAGGAGGAGGTGTTATCAGTGACAGCTATCAGTACAGGAGGAGGTGTTATCAGTGACAGCTATCAGTACAGGAGGAGGTGTTATCAGTGACAGCTATCAGTACAGGAGGAGGTGTTATCAGTGACAGCTATCAGTACAGGAGGAGGTGTTATCAGTGA
This sequence comes from Bufotes viridis, assembly GCA_033119425.1. Taxonomy (NCBI): domain Eukaryota; kingdom Metazoa; phylum Chordata; class Amphibia; order Anura; family Bufonidae; genus Bufotes; species Bufotes viridis. The sequence goes on along the minus strand of CM065593.1, from coordinate 664,762 downwards.
CAGCTATCAGTACAGGAGGAGGTGTTATCAGTGACAGCTATCAGTACAGGAGGAGGTGTTATCAGTGACAGCTATCAGTACAGGAGGAGGTGTTATCAGTGACAGCTATCAGTACAGGAGGAGGTGTTATCAGTGACAGCTATCAGTACAGGAGGAGGTGTTATCAGTGACAGCTATCAGTACAGGAGGAGGTGTTATCAGTGACAGCTATCAGTACAGGAGGAGGTGTTATCAGTGACAGCTATCAGTACAGGAGGAGGTGTTATCAGTGACAGCTATCAGTACAGGAGGAGGTGTTATCAGTGACAGCTATCAGTACAGGAGGAGGTGTTATCAGTGACAGCTATCAGTACAGGAGGAGGGGTTATCAGTGACAGCTATCAGTACAGGAGGAGGTGTTATCAGTGACAGCTATCAGTACAGGAGGAGGTGTTATCAGTGACAGCTATCAGTACAGGAGGAGGTGTTATCAGTGACAGCTATCAGTACAGGAGGAGGTGTTATCAGTGACAGCTATCAGTACAGGAGGAGGTGTTATCAGTGACAGCTATCAGTACAGGAGGAGGTGTTATCAGTGACAGCTATCAGTACAGGAGGAGGTGTTATCAGTGACAGCTATCAGTACAGGAGGAGGTGTTATCAGTGACAGCTATCAGTACAGGAGGAGGTGTTATCAGTGACAGCTATCAGTACAGGAGGAGGTGTTATCAGTGACAGCTATCAGTACAGGAGGAGGTGTTATCAGTGACAGCTATCAGTACAGGAGGAGGGGTTATCAGTGACAGCTATCAGTACAGGAGGAGGGGTTATCAGTGACAGCTATCAGTACAGGAGGAGGTGTTATCAGTGACAGCTATCAGTACAGGAGGAGGTGTTATCAGTGACAGCTATCAGTACAGGAGGAGGTGTTATCAGTGACAGCTATCAGTACAGGAGGAGGTGTTATCAGTGACAGCTATCAGTACAGGAGGAGGTGTTATCAGTGACAGCTATCAGTACAGGAGGAGGTGTTATCAGTGACAGCTATCAGTACAGGAGGAGGTGTTATCAGTGACAGCTATCAGTACAGGAGGAGGTGTTATCAGTGACAGCTATCAGTACAGGAGGAGGTGTTATCAGTGACAGCTATCAGTACAGGAGGAGGTGTTATCAGTGACAGCTATCAGTACAGGAGGAGGTGTTATCAGTGACAGCTATCAGTACAGGAGGAGGTGTTATCAGTGACAGCTATCAGTACAGGAGGAGGTGTTATCAGTGACAGCTATCAGTACAGGAGGAGGTGTTATCAGTGACAGCTATCAGTACAGGAGGAGGTGTTATCAGTGACAGCTATCAGTACAGGAGGAGGTGTTATCAGTGACAGCTATCAGTACAGGAGGAGGTGTTATCAGTGACAGCTATCAGTACAGGAGGAGGTGTTATCAGTGACAGCTATCAGTACAGGAGGAGGGGTTATCAGTGACAGCTATCAGTACAGGAGGAGGGGTTATCAGTGACAGCTATCAGTACAGGAGGAGGTGTTATCAGTGACAGCTATCAGTACAGGAGGAGGTGTTATCAGTGACAGCTATCAGTACAGGAGGAGGGGTTATCAGTGACAGCTATCAGTACAGGAGGAGGGGTTATCAGTGACAGCTATCAGTACAGGAGGAGGTGTTATCAGTGACAGCTATCAGTACAGGAGGAGGTGTTATCAGTGACAGCTATCAGTACAGGAGGAGGTGTTATCAGTGACAGCTATCAGTACAGGAGGAGGTGTTATCAGTGACAGCTATCAGTACAGGAGGAGGTGTTATCAGTGACAGCTATCAGTACAGGAGGAGGTGTTATCAGTGACAGCTATCAGTACAGGAGGAGGTGTTATCAGTGACAGCTATCAGTACAGGAGGAGGTGTTATCAGTGACAGCTATCAGTACAGGAGGAGGTGTTATCAGTGACAGCTATCAGTACAGGAGGAGGGTTATCAGTGACAGCTATCAGTACAGGAGGAGGTGTTATCAGTGACAGCTATCAGTACAGGAGGAGGTGTTATCAGTGACAGCTATCAGTACAGGAGGAGGTGTTATCAGTGACAGCTATCAGTACAGGAGGAGGTGTTATCAGTGACAGCTATCAGTACAGGAGGAGGTGTTATCAGTGACAGCTATCAGTACAGGAGGAGGTGTTATCAGTGACAGCTATCAGTACAGGAGGAGGTGTTATCAGTGACAGCTATCAGTACAGGAGGAGGTGTTATCAGTGACAGCTATCAGTACAGGAGGAGGTGTTATCAGTGACAGCTATCAGTACAGGAGGAGGTGTTATCAGTGACAGCTATCAGTACAGGAGGAGGTGTTATCAGTGACAGCTATCAGTACAGGAGGAGGTGTTATCAGTGACAGCTATCAGTACAGGAGGAGGTGTTATCAGTGACAGCTATCAGTACAGGAGGAGGTGTTATCAGTGACAGCTATCAGTACAGGAGGAGGTGTTATCAGTGACAGCTATCAGTACAGGAGGAGGTGTTATCAGTGACAGCTATCAGTACAGGAGGAGGTGTTATCAGTGACAGCTATCAGTACAGGAGGAGGTGTTATCAGTGACAGCTATCAGTACAGGAGGAGGTGTTATCAGTGACAGCTATCAGTACAGGAGGAGGTGTTATCAGTGACAGCTATCAGTACAGGAGGAGGTGTTATCAGTGACAGCTATCAGTACAGGAGGAGGTGTTATCAGTGACAGCTATCAGTACAGGAGGAGGTGTTATCAGTGACAGCTATCAGTACAGGAGGAGGTGTTATCAGTGACAGCTATCAGTACAGGAGGAGGTGTTATCAGTGACAGCTATCAGTACAGGAGGAGGTGTTATCAGTGACAGCTATCAGTACAGGAGGAGGTGTTATCAGTGACAGCTATCAGTACAGGAGGAGGTGTTATCAGTGACAGCTATCAGTACAGGAGGAGGTGTTATCAGTGACAGCTATCAGTACAGGAGGAGGTGTTATCAGTGACAGCTATCAGTACAGGAGGAGGTGTTATCAGTGACAGCTATCAGTACAGGAGGAGGTGTTATCAGTGACAGCTATCAGTACAGGAGGAGGTGTTATCAGTGACAGCTATCAGTACAGGAGGAGGTGTTATCAGTGACAGCTATCAGTACAGGAGGAGGTGTTATCAGTGACAGCTATCAGTACAGGAGGAGGTGTTATCAGTGACAGCTATCAGTACAGGAGGAGGTGTTATCAGTGACAGCTATCAGTACAGGAGGAGGTGTTATCAGTGACAGCTATCAGTACAGGAGGAGGTGTTATCAGTGACAGCTATCAGTACAGGAGGAGGTGTTATCAGTGACAGCTATCAGTACAGGAGGAGGTGTTATCAGTGACAGCTATCAGTACAGGAGGAGGTGTTATCAGTGACAGCTATCAGTACAGGAGGAGGTGTTATCAGTGACAGCTATCAGTACAGGAGGAGGTGTTATCAGTGACAGCTATCAGTACAGGAGGAGGTGTTATCAGTGACAGCTATCAGTACAGGAGGAGGTGTTATCAGTGACAGCTATCAGTACAGGAGGAGGTGTTATCAGTGACAGCTATCAGTACAGGAGGAGGTGTTATCAGTGACAGCTATCAGTACAGGAGGAGGTGTTATCAGTGACAGCTATCAGTACAGGAGGAGGTGTTATCAGTGACAGCTATCAGTACAGGAGGAGGTGTTATCAGTGACAGCTATCAGTACAGGAGGAGGTGTTATCAGTGACAGCTATCAGTACAGGAGGAGGTGTTATCAGTGACAGCTATCAGTACAGGAGGAGGTGTTATCAGTGACAGCTATCAGTACAGGAGGAGGTGTTATCAGTGACAGCTATCAGTACAGGAGGAGGTGTTATCAGTGACAGCTATCAGTACAGGAGGAGGTGTTATCAGTGACAGCTATCAGTACAGGAGGAGGTGTTATCAGTGACAGCTATCAGTACAGGAGGAGGTGTTATCAGTGACAGCTATCAGTACAGGAGGAGGTGTTATCAGTGACAGCTATCAGTACAGGAGGAGGTGTTATCAGTGACAGCTATCAGTACAGGAGGAGGTGTTATCAGTGACAGCTATCAGTACAGGAGGAGGTGTTATCAGTGACAGCTATCAGTACAGGAGGAGGGGTTATCAGTGACAGCTATCAGTACAGGAGGAGGTGTTATCAGTGACAGCTATCAGTACAGGAGGAGGTGTTATCAGTGACAGCTATCAGTACAGGAGGAGGTGTTATCAGTGACAGCTATCAGTACAGGAGGAGGTGTTATCAGTGACAGCTATCAGTACAGGAGGAGGTGTTATCAGTGACAGCTATCAGTACAGGAGGAGGTGTTATCAGTGACAGCTATCAGTACAGGAGGAGGTGTTATCAGTGACAGCTATCAGTACAGGAGGAGGTGTTATCAGTGACAGCTATCAGTACAGGAGGAGGGGTTATCAGTGACAGCTATCAGTACAGGAGGAGGTGTTATCAGTGACAGCTATCAGTACAGGAGGAGGTGTTATCAGTGACAGCTATCAGTACAGGAGGAGGTGTTATCAGTGACAGCTATCAGTACAGGAGGAGGTGTTATCAGTGACAGCTATCAGTACAGGAGGAGGTGTTATCAGTGACAGCTATCAGTACAGGAGGAGGTGTTATCAGTGACAGCTATCAGTACAGGAGGAGGTGTTATCAGTGACAGCTATCAGTACAGGAGGAGGTGTTATCAGTGACAGCTATCAGTACAGGAGGAGGTGTTATCAGTGACAGCTATCAGTACAGGAGGAGGTGTTATCAGTGACAGCTATCAGTACAGGAGGAGGTGTTATCAGTGACAGCTATCAGTACAGGAGGAGGTGTTATCAGTGACAGCTATCAGTACAGGAGGAGGTGTTATCAGTGACAGCTATCAGTACAGGAGGAGGTGTTATCAGTGACAGCTATCAGTACAGGAGGAGGTGTTATCAGTGACAGCTATCAGTACAGGAGGAGGTGTTATCAGTGACAGCTATCAGTACAGGAGGAGGTGTTATCAGTGACAGCTATCAGTACAGGAGGAGGTGTTATCAGTGACAGCTATCAGTACAGGAGGAGGTGTTATCAGTGACAGCTATCAGTACAGGAGGAGGTGTTATCAGTGACAGCTATCAGTACAGGAGGAGGTGTTATCAGTGACAGCTATCAGTACAGGAGGAGGTGTTATCAGTGACAGCTATCAGTACAGGAGGAGGTGTTATCAGTGACAGCTATCAGTACAGGAGGAGGTGTTATCAGTGACAGCTATCAGTACAGGAGGAGGTGTTATCAGTGACAGCTATCAGTACAGGAGGAGGTGTTATCAGTGACAGCTATCAGTACAGGAGGAGGTGTTATCAGTGACAGCTATCAGTACAGGAGGAGGTGTTATCAGTGACAGCTATCAGTACAGGAGGAGGTGTTATCAGTGACAGCTATCAGTACAGGAGGAGGTGTTATCAGTGACAGCTATCAGTACAGGAGGAGGTGTTATCAGTGACAGCTATCAGTACAGGAGGAGGTGTTATCAGTGACAGCTATCAGTACAGGAGGAGGTGTTATCAGTGACAGCTATCAGTACAGGAGGAGGTGTTATCAGTGACAGCTATCAGTACAGGAGGAGGTGTTATCAGTGACAGCTATCAGTACAGGAGGAGGTGTTATCAGTGACAGCTATCAGTACAGGAGGAGGTGTTATCAGTGACAGCTATCAGTACAGGAGGAGGTGTTATCAGTGACAGCTATCAGTACAGGAGGAGGTGTTATCAGTGACAGCTATCAGTACAGGAGGAGGTGTTATCAGTGACAGCTATCAGTACAGGAGGAGGTGTTATCAGTGACAGCTATCAGTACAGGAGGAGGTGTTATCAGTGACAGCTATCAGTACAGGAAGAGGGGTTATCATTGACATCTATCAGTACAGGAGGAGGTGTTATCAGTGACAGCTATCAGTACAGGAGGAGGAGGTGTTATCAGTACAGGAGGTGTTATCAGTGACAGCTATCAGTACAGGAGGCGTTATCAGTGACAGCTATCAGTACAGGAGGAGGTGTTATCAGTGACAGCTATCAGTACAGGAGGAGGTGTTATCAGTGACAGCTATCAGTACAGGAGGAGGTGTTATCAGTGACAGCTATCAGTACAGGAGGAGGTGTTATCAGTGACAGCTATCAGTACAGGAGGAGGTGTTATCAGTGACAGCTATCAGTACAGGAGGAGGTGTTATCAGTGACAGCTATCAGTACAGGAGGAGGTGTTATCAGTGACAGCTATCAGTACAGGAGGAGGTGTTATCAGTGACAGCTATCAGTACAGGAGGAGGTGTTATCAGTGACAGCTATCAGTACAGGAGGAGGTGTTATCAGTGACAGCTATCAGTACAGGAGGAGGGTGTTATCAGTGACAGCTATCAGTACAGGAGGAGGTGTTATCAGTGACAGCTATCAGTACAGGAGGAGGTGTTATCAGTGACAGCTATCAGTACAGGAGGAGGTGTTATCAGTGACAGCTATCAGTACAGGAGGAGGTGTTATCAGTGACAGCTATCAGTACAGGAGGAGGTGTTATCAGTGACAGCTATCAGTACAGGAGGAGGTGTTATCAGTGACAGCTATCAGTACAGGAGGAGGTGTTATCAGTGACAGCTATCAGTACAGGAGGAGGTGTTATCAGTGACAGCTATCAGTACAGGAGGAGGTGTTATCAGTGACAGCTATCAGTACAGGAGGAGGTGTTATCAGTGACAGCTATCAGTACAGGAGGAGGTGTTATCAGTGACAGCTATCAGTACAGGAGGAGGTGTTATCAGTGACAGCTATCAGTACAGGAGGAGGTGTTATCAGTGACAGCTATCAGTACAGGAGGAGGTGTTATCAGTGACAGCTATCAGTACAGGAGGAGGTGTTATCAGTGACAGCTATCAGTACAGGAGGAGGTGTTATCAGTGACAGCTATCAGTACAGGAGGAGGTGTTATCAGTGACAGCTATCAGTACAGGAGGAGGTGTTATCAGTGACAGCTATCAGTACAGGAGGAGGTGTTATCAGTGACAGCTATCAGTACAGGAGGAGGTGTTATCAGTGACAGCTATCAGTACAGGAGGAGGTGTTATCAGTGACAGCTATCAGTACAGGAGGAGGTGTTATCAGTGACAGCTATCAGTACAGGAGGAGGTGTTATCAGTGACAGCTATCAGTACAGGAGGAGGTGTTATCAGTGACATCTATCAGTACAGGAGGAGGGGTTATCAGTGACAGCTATCACTACAGGGGGAGGAGTTATCAGTGACAGCTATCACTACAGGAGGAGGGGTTATCAGTGACAGCTCTCAGTAAAGGAGGAGGTGTTATCAGTGACAGCTATCAGTAAAGGAGGAGGTGTTATCAGTGACAGCTATCAGTACAGGAGGAGGTGTTATCAGTGACAGCTATCAGTACAGGAGGAGGTGTTATCAGTGACAGCTATCAGTACAGGAAGAGGGGTTATCATTGACATCTATCAGTACAGGAGGAGGTGTTATCAGTGACATCTATCAGTACAGGAGGAGGAGTTATCAGTGACAGCTATCAGTACAGGAGGAGGTGTTATCAGTGACATCTATCAGTACAGGAGGTGTTATCAGTGACATCTATCAGTACAGGAGGTGTTATCAGTGACATCTATCAGTACAGGAGGAGGGGTTATCAGTGACAGCTATCAGTACAGGAGGTGTTATCAGTGACATCTATCAGTACAGGAGGAGGTGTTATCAGTGACAGCTATCAGTACAGGAGGAGGTGTTATCAGTGACAGCTATCAGTACAGGAGGAGGTGTTATCAGTGACAGCTATCAGTACAGGAGGCATTATCAGTGACAGCTATCAGTACAGGAGGTGTTATCAGTGACAGCTATCAGTACAGGGGGAGGGGTTATCAGTGACATCTATCAGTACAGGAGGAGGGGTTATCAGTGACAGCTATCAGTACAGGAGGTGTTATCAGTGACAGCTATCAGTACAGGAGGAGGCGTTATCAGTGACAGCTATCAGTACAGGAGGAGGTGTTATCAGTGACAGCTATCAGTACAGGAGGAGGTGTTATCAGTGACTTACAGTCACTGAAAGTGGCAGACTGGCCGTAGACCCAACATGGATAATTCTTGGTGGGCCAATGCCGGGAGGCCGTCCGAGACTTCCTCATGGCCGTTGGCCAGGTACATAATTATCTGATGCTCTCAGACTTTATTAATGCTAAGGTGGTCAGGTACTGATTAACCTATTCAGCAGCCACAGGTGCCCTTCTGAATTGAACGGTACTGCCGCCCTCAGTATGGATGATAGGGCATTATTATTGTGCTGTTTGGTTTTGCTGGGGTGGTATTTTGTGCTGCACTGTGGTATTTCTGGCCCCTCCTACTTCTGTTGCCCCTTCCTACTTGTGTTGCTACTTGTGGCTGGTGTTGGCCTTGCCTACTCGTGTTCCCCCGCCTTCTGCCAATTTGGACTCACCTATAACGTGGGGCTACTTGTAGTTTTTTTCCAGGGCCATTTTAAGTTCCTGGTCTGCTCCTGGTCACTAGTAGGTAGCTCCATCTTTCTATGGGGTGTCACGGGGTTGTTATCGCAGCCGGGGCCCTACTGAGGGGTCCTCAGTCCACCGTCTTGCTGCCAAAACTGTCATTTACTGTATGTCTGCTGAAAACTCGTCATCTGAAGTGTAGACTGCTCATTTTTGCACAGTTCTGGGACTAGGAACATGAATGTTTTTTTTGGCTTTAATATCCCATTGGACAGATAGTGGGTAATTCTGCATGTGACTACAGCCATGTGTCTCCTGTGGATCGGGATGGAGATACGGTAATCTACTGTCTGAAAATAACAGGTTTGAGGCTGCCGATGTTCTGAGAGAGGTTTATTGTGATTGTTCGAGATTCTGTTCATTCATGGAATCTCTCGCAATCATTGAACATGTATCCTCTGAATGTCCAGCCTTGGATCACTCGCACGGCTTCTCCACGCCCTCAGGGTAGATCTCCACTTCACACAGGTTGAGAATCTCTTCACGGTCAGGGATGACAATGCTGACATAGCGTCCCACCATCCCTGGACAGCATAATCTGGTGACCAGTCCCGGTTCTGCCTCAGTAATGGTGCCACACCTGAGAACAGAGACAGACACCAATGTCATCACTTCTCCACTGCCATCATTGCTGCCAAATGTCTAATAGAGAAGCCACCCCATACGTTACTCCCAGGAAGTCATAGGTCAGATGCTCTTGGCAATGGATGAAAAGCAAATTACACCCATTGGACAGGTGTTCTAACCGGCAATCTACAGCTGCGCCAGATCTATCACAGACGCGTGGGCCAGACAACATGTTTGTTGCGTCTTTAGATACTAATGGTCCAATTAGCACCTTAGTGAATCTGAGGGTATGCCCATTTCCTGCTCAGTTATGTCCTTTCAAAAAGTCTCTAAAACACAAAATGAACGTGCAGCTCTTCATTTATTGTTTGGTGCAAGTCAAGGGTGCATGTACTGTATGAAATTCAAAGGATAGAAGAAGGGCAACAGACCTTAAAATCTGTGTGCACCTACATCAGACAATGGGGTCATCTATGGGCTATGTGCCCATTTACACCAGACACTGGGGTCATCTAGAGGCCATGTGCCCATTTACACCAGACAATAGGGTTATCTATAGACTATGTGCCTATTTACACCAGACACGGGGGTCATCTTGTGGCCATGTGTGCACCTTCACCAGACTCTGGGTTCATCTAGAGGCTGTGTGCCCATTTACACCGGACAATGGGGTCATCTATAGACTATGTGCCCATTTACACCAGATGCTGGGTTCATCTAGAGTCCATGTGCCCATTTACACCAGACAATGGGGTCATCTATAGGCTATGTGCCCATTTACACCAGACAATGGGGTCATCTATAGGCTATGTGCCCATTTACACCAGACAATGGGGTCATCTATAGGCTATGTGCCCATTTACACCAGACAATGGGGTCATCTAGAGTCCATGTGCCCATTTACACCAGACAATGGGGTCATCTATAGGCTATGTGCCCATTTACACCAGACGCTGGGTTCATCTAGAGGCTGTGTGCCTATTTACACCAGACAATGGGGTCATCTAGAGTCCATGTGCCGATTTACACCGGACAATGGGGTCATCTAGAGGCCATGTGCCCATTTACACCAGACAATGGGGTCATCTAGAGGCCATGTGCCCATTTACACCAGACACGGGGGTCATCTTGTGGCCATGTGTGCGCCTACACCAGACACTGGAGTGCTCTTACACTAGTTGCCTCACTCATCGGGGGAACATGTTTGCCTTGCCTGTGGACCTTGCTTTACTCACACTGGGTTTTCATTCCTGGTGGCGTTTCCAATACGCACTTCGGCTCCCTTCATACGATCCCAGCAGCAGTCCTTCCTGTTAGTGACAACCACAGCCCCGATCCTTCTTGGCTCATGGAGATCCACTCTCCACCAGGGAGAAATTTCACTTTTAGTCAAGATGCAGGATCTCATGCGGTAAACTCCATCCCGATTCCCATCGATGGCATTGAGTGCGTTCCCATTGACATGGTATACGGAGATCTGACTGGCCTTCCCTTCCAGGGCGAGATTCCTCCCTGCAATACAGGATCAATGGCAAGAGTTACCCCTACCCCAATATATGGTAAGACCCTCACTCTAATGAGATTGTCACTAATACTGGAGACATGGTACATGAAGATCTCACTGGCCTTCCCCTCTGGGGCGAGATTCATTCCTGAAAAATGGGATCTATGGCAAAAATTAACCCTACCCGAATACATGGCGATACCCTCCCCCTAACCTTTATATATGCTGCCTAGGACCATAACACTACCCCTAATACATATCTAAACTTTCACTCAAATATATAACTAGACCTTCACCCTAAGGCTACATGCACACAGACATATTTTTTTCCATGTCCGTTCCGTTTTTTTTTTGCGGATAGGATGCGGACCCATTCATTTGTCCGTTCCGTAGCCCCGCAAAAAAAATAGAACATGTCTTATTCTTGTCTGTTTTAGGCATTGTTACAATGGATTCGCAAAAAAAACAGATGTCATACGGGTGTCATCCGTTTATTTTTGCGGATCCTCAATTTGCGGACCGCAAAACACATACGGTCGTGTGCATGTAGCCTAATACATAGCTAAACCCTAACTTTCATACATGCTAGGATCGTAACACTACACCACATAGCAAGACTCGACCCTAATACATTACAAGACCCTCACAATGATAAATGTTTAAAAAGGTACATAGAAATCTGACGGGCCTTCTCTTCTGTGGCAAGATTCCTTCCTTACATACAGGATCAATGAAAAGATTAAAACCTACCTTTATAAATGGTGAAACCCTCCCACTAATACCGGTATGGGTAGTGGGTGTGGACCCATTGTGCCAAATAACCAGTTTGACTTTGGGCTATTCCTAAGGGTGTTTTTCTGGCAGTTTCCTGGTTTTTGCCCTTTACTCCAATTCAGGGATCTGGCCTTCACTGCAGGGGAGCCACCGCGCCACTACCTCCTGGGGTAGTCCTGGTGTAGTTGGTATCTGACCCGCGACAACCAGAGACACCGGTGCAAAGCACCGTGGAGTCAGGCCATTAGCCTAACCTTCATATAAACTAGGAGAGTGACGGCGAACCTTTTACAGACTGAGTGCCCAAACTGTAACCCAAAACCCACATATTTATCACAAAGTGCCAACACAGCAACTTAACTATGGTCCAATATAGTATATCAAACATGTCATTTAGCTATAATAGTCTGCCTACATTCAGTGCGCTGCTTGTGCCGTTCATAGCACGTCCTAAGCTGATGAATGGCAGGAAAAGTCTAAAGGCATATTTACACCATTAACTTTTTCCAGGGTATGGGTGCCCACAGACAGGGCTCTTCCTCATCTGGCACCCGTGCCATAGGTTCGCCACCACTGTACTAGGACAATAACCCTAGCCTAATACACTGTGAGACCCTCAGACTGAGTAATACATAAGAACATCACTCTTATTCATGATGAGATAGATAGATAGATGTACACAGACAACCTCCTGCTGCTATCACCAACCGAGAAAGGTCTCCAAGACAACCTGCAAATCCCGGAGAACTTCAGCACCATGTGGGTTCTACCCATCAATCCAAGGATAACCAACATCATGGGAACATTACAGAAGCTGACAATATACCAGAGCCTACAGGATGAGTACAAACTGGCTCCATATTTGGAGAAATTTCCCAAACCCAGAGGCTAACACATCCTAAGCCAGTACACATTGAGCTCGCATAGCCTGCTCATCGAATTTGGGCAGTACCGACAGAACTACAAGCCCAAGGAGAGAAGACTGTGCCAGTAGTGTGACCAGAAGGCCATGGAGTCCACAAATACTCAGCAGTGAGGAACTTTGACTTCAGGAGACTGTCTGATCTCTTCCAAAATTTCACCTTCATGGAAGAGTAGGGCAGAATATCCATACTGCTGGGGAAAGAGGAAGAGAGACTATCCATACTGCTGGGGAAAGAGGAAGAGAGACTATCCATACTGCTGGGGAAAGAGGAAGAGAGACTATCCATACTGCTGGGGAAAGAGGAAGCGAGACTATCCATACTGCTGGGGGAAGAGAGACTATCCATACTGCTGGGGAAATAGGAAGAGAGACTATCCATACTGCTGGAGGAAGAGAGACTATCCATACTGCTGGGGAAAGAGGAAGAGAGACTATCCATACTGCTGGGGAAAGAGGAAGAGAGACTATCCATACTGCTGGGGAAAGAGGAAGCGAGACTATCCATACTGCTGGGGAAATAGGAAGAGAGACTATCCATACTGCTGGGAAAGAGGGACTATCCATACTGCTGGAGGAAGAGGAAGAGAGACTATCCATACTGCTGGAGATGAAGAGAGACTATCCATACTGCTGGGGAAAGAGGAAGCGAGACTATCCATACTGCTGGGGAAATAGGAAGAGAGACTATCCATACTGCTGGGAAAGAGGGACTATCCATACTGCTGGAGGAAGAGAGACTATCCATACTGCTGGAGGAAGAGGAAGAGAGACTATCCATACTGCTGGAGATGAAGAGAGACTATCCATACTGCTGGTGGAAGAGGAAGAGAGACTATCCATACTGCTGGAGGAAGAGGAAGAGAGACTATCCATACTGCTGGAGATGAAGAGAGACTATCCATACTGGTGGGGGAAGAGGGACTATCCATACTGGTGGGGGAAGAGGGACTATCCATACTGGTGGGGGAAGAGGGACTATCCATACTGGTGGGGGAAGAGGGACTATCCATACTGGTGGGGGAAGAGGGACTATCCATACTGGTGGGGGAAGAGGGACTATCCATACTGGTGGGGGAAGAGGACTATCCATACTGGTGGGGGAAGAGGGACTATCCATACTGGTGGGGAAGAGGGACTATCCATACTGGTGGGGGAAGAGGGACTATCCATACTGGTGGGGGAAGAGGGACTATCCATACTGGTGGGGGAAGAGGGACTATCCATACTGGTGGGGGAAGAGGGACTATCCATACTGGTGGGGGAAGAGGGACTATCCATACTGGTGGGGGAAGAGGGACTATCCATACTGGTGGGGGAAGAGGGACTATCCATACTGGTGGGGGAAGAGGGACTATCCATACTGCTGGAGATGAAGAGAGACTATCCATACTGCTGGGGGAAGAGGAAGAGAGACTATCCATACTGCTGCAGATGAAGAGAGACTATCCATACTGCTGGGGGAAGAGGAAGAGAGACTATCCATACTGCTGGAGGAAGAGAGACTAACCATACTGCTGGAGGAAGAGAGACTATCCATACTGCTGGGGGAAGAGGGACTATCCATACTGCTGGGGGAAGAGGGACTATCCATACTGCTGGAGATGTAGAGACTATCCATACTGCTGGAGATGAAGAGAGACTATCCATACTGCTGGGGGAAGAGGAAGAGAGACTATCCATACTGCTGGGGAAAGATGAAGAGAGACTATCCATACTGCTGGAGGAAGAGAGACTATCCATACTGCTGGAGGAAGAGAGACTATCCATACTGCTGGGGAAATAGGAAGAGAGACTATCCATACTGCTGGAGGAAGAGGAACTATCCATACTGCTGGAAATGAAGAGAGACTATCCATACTGCTGGGGATGAAGAGAGACTATCCATACTGCTGGGGGAAGAGGAAGAGAGACTATCCATACTGCTGGGGGAAGAGGAAGAGAGACTATCCATACTGCTGGAGATGAAGAGAGACTATCCATACTGCTGGGAAAAGAGGAAGAGAGACTATCCATACTGCTGGAGGAAGAGAGACTATCCATACTGCTGGAGGAAGAGGAACTATCCATACTGCTGGAAATGAAGAGAGACTATCCATACTGCTGGGGATGAAGAGAGACTATCCATACTGCTGGGGGAAGAGGAAGAGAGACTATCCATACTGCTGGGGGAAGAGGAAGAGAGACTATCCATACTGCTGGAGATGAAGAGAGACTATCCATACTGCTGGAGGAAGAGGGACTATCCATACTGCTGGGGATGAAAAGAGGCCATCTATACTGCTGTGGGGAGAGGAAGAGAGACTATCCATACTGCTGGGGAAATAGGAAGAGAGACTATCCATACTGCTGGGGGAAGAGGAAGAGAGACTATCCATACTGCTGGAAATGAAGAGAGACTATCCATACTGCTGGAAATGAAGAGAGACTATCCATACTGCTGGAGATGAAGAGAGACTATCCATACTGCTGGAGGAAGAGGGACTATCCATACTGCTGGGGATGAAAAGAGGCCATCTATACTGCTGTGGGGAGAGGAAGAGAGACTATCCATACTGCTGGGGAAATAGGAAGAGAGACTATCCATACTGCTGGGGGAAGAGGAAGAGAGACTATCCATACTGCTGGAAATGAAGAGAGACTATCCATACTGCTGGAAATGAAGAGAGACTATCCATACTGCTGGAAATGAAGAGAGACTATCCATACTGCTGGAAATGAAGAGAGACTATCCATACTGCTGGGGGAAGAGGGACTATCCATACTGCTGGGGATGAAAAGAGGCCATCTATACTGCTGGAGGAAGAGGAAGAGAGACTATCCATACTGCTGGAAATGAAGAGAGACTATCCATACTGCTGGAAATGAAGAGAGACTATCCATACTGCTGGGGGAAGAGGGACTATCCATACTGCTGGAGATGAAGAGAGACTATCCATACTGCTGGGGGAAGAGGAAGAGAGACTATCCATACTGCTGGAGATGAAGAGAGACTATCCATACTGCTGGGGGAAGAGGGACTATCCATACTGCTGGGGGAAGAGAGACTATCCATACTGCTGGGGGAAGAGGGACTATCCATACTGCTGGGGGAAGAGGGACTATCCATACTGCTGGGGGAAGAGGGACTATCCATACTGCTGGGGGAAGAGGGACTATCCATACTGCTGGGGAAAGAGGGACTATCCATACTGCTGGGGGAAGAGGCATTATCCATACTGCTGGGGGAAGAGGCATTATCCATACTGCTGGGGGAAGAGGCATTATCCATACTGCTGGGGGAAGAGGCATTATCCATACTGCTGGGGGAAGAGGCATTATCCATACTGCTGGGGGAAGAGGCATTATCCATACTGCTGGGGGAAGAGGCATTATCCATACTGCTGGGGGAAGAGGCATTATCCATACTGCTGGGGGAAGAGGCATTATCCATACTGCTGGGGGAAGAGGCATTATCCATACTGCTGGGGGAAGAGGCATTATCCATACTGCTGGGGGAAGAGGCATTATCCATACTGATGGAGGAGGAGAAAGAGAGACTATACAGTAGTAATGGTGGATGCTTAGAGTTAATAGTGGTGGCACTAGGGGATTAGCAGCAAGGAGTAGCAGCTGTGGCATTGCTGACAGCAGCAACAGCAGCCATATGGTACATGTTGGCAGGCAGACAGCAGTAGTGGCATGGTAGCAGAAGCAGGAACATGATGGTAGGCAGGCAACATGATGGTAGGCAAGAAGGCAGGCAGACAGCAACAGTGGCAAGATGCGGCACAGTCAGCAAGGCCAGATCTATTCATTAGCCTCAGCCGGAGGAGTGTGAAAATCCTCCCCAATCTAAAAGTGGTATTTTGGACACTGGCGGAGGACAACTTGGTCCGTTTGGGTGTCACCATGTGCCCTGCTGTGCTGAAAACCCTTTCTGAAATGACACTGGAGGAGGGGCAAAAAAGGAGCTAGAGAGGATGCTGTGCCAGTTCAGGCCACTGTTCTAGTCTGCCTGCCCAGAAATCCATAGGGCTGGGGAACAGGGTATGTACCAGAGACAGGGCAGAGTCTAGGTAGAACTGAACCGGGGGTTGAAGCAGAAGATCTCTGGTTGCTGATTTGCCTCAGCCTGGCGCGGCACATGGAAAAATATAGATTACACTTACCGGTAATCGTTTTTCTTTGAGCCTATGACAGCACCCCTGGAGAGACCGCCTCCGCCCGGACAGGAAACAGAAGTTAGAACGCCTTTAAAAGAGGGAACCTCCCTCTCTTCCACCAGTCCTTTTCAAGAACTATGAGACAAAAAACTTAAACAATATATCTGTATAAACGTCCTCTTTTCAGAAAATTTTTTTTTTTTTTATATATATTTTTCCCTTTTTTTTTTTCTTCCTTTTTCTTTTTTTTTTTTTAAGGGACGGGAAATAATCGGGTGCTGTCATAGGCTCAAAGAAAACGATTACCGGTAAGTGTAATCTATATTTTCTCTCTCGCCTATGACAGCACCCCTGGAGACTAGGCAAGGATTCTCCTAGGGTGGGACTACAGATTTTAAGACACTCTGTCCAAAGGAAAGCCCTTCATTAGAAGGGATCTGTAATCTATAATGTCTGAAAAAGTATGTGGAGAACTCCACGTAGCTGCCCTACAAATCTGCTCAATAGAGACCGAAGCCCTTTCAGCCCATGTGGTGGAGACTGCCCTGGTAGAGTGGGCCCCAAAACCAGAGGGGGAGATAGACCCGAAGAAGAGTAGGCTAGAGAAATGGTCTGAGTAATCCATCTAGCAATGGTCTGGGGTGATGCAGGGTAACCCTTCCTAACCCCTGAGAATAGCACCAGAAGACGAGAAGACTTTCTCCAGGAACGGGAAACCTCCAAATATCTGAGAATGCATCTGCGAACATCTAAACAGTGCAATCTTTCTTCTTCACTATTCTCTGGAGAGGGAAAGAAAGAAGGGAGTACTATCTCCTGAGATCGGTGAAAACTAGAAGAAACCTTAGGTAGGAAGGAAGGGTCAGGGATATAACCACTCGGTCTTCCAGGACTCTCAAATATGGAGGTTCTGAGGACAGGGCACTAATCTCGCTGACTCGCCTGGCTGAAGTGATGGCGATAAGGAAGGCTAGTTTCAATAGGAGCATCTTAGGAGAAAGATCTTCAATGGGCTCAAAAGGAGGAGATGTAAGGGCAGACAGCACTACATTAATATCCCAAGGAGGGGTATTTATCTTAGATACTGGGGCTAATTTTGAAATTGCCGTAATAAACCTCTTCACCCACGGATGAAGTGCCAGTCTGGTCTCAAAGAGAGCACTAAGGGCCGAGATCTGAACTTTCAAGGTGCTAGGTCTAAGCCTCTTCTTCCACCCTTCCTGCAAAAATTCAAGAATTAGCGGGATACTAGGTGATTTAAGGATATCTATTGGTTCCTTTACAAACCTAAAGAAGGCCTTCCAAATTCTGAGGTAGGTTCTGGAAGTAACCTCCTTACGACTGGCCAGAAGGGTATCTACTACTTCCCTAGAGAGACCCTTACACTCTAGGATTTCCCTCTCAAGAGCCAGGCAGTCAGATGTAAGCTTTCTACCTCTGGATGCAGAACTGGACCCTGCGACAGGAGATCTCCTGATTCCGGAAGTAACCACGGGGTCGCAATCGACAACTTCCGGAGCCAGGAGAACCAGACTCTCCTTGGCCAGAAGGGGGCTATCAATATAACTGTGGCTTGTTCCCGTCTGATCTTCCCTAAGACTCTCGGAAGTATTTTTAATGGGGAAAGGCATAAAGAAGGTTTTCTTCCCAAGGTTGTGACAAGGCATCCACTGCAGTTGGGTTTTCTCTTGGTGACAGGGAATAGAAAGATTCCACTTTTCTGTTTGCTTTTGTGGCAAATAGGTCTATCTCTGGCTTTCCCCACATTTCTGTGATCCTGTTGAAGATGGCCTGGTTCAAGGACCACTCCCCTGCCTCAGATGATGACGGCTTAGAAAATCGGCCTTTACATTCTCTGAACCCTTCAGGTGTACCGCTGAGATAGAGGCCAGATAAGTCTCTGCTAGGCTGAAGATCTGATGAGAGAGGAGCATCAAGGCAGGAGCCCTCGCACTCCCTGTCTGTTGATGTAAGCTACCGCAGTGGTGTTGTCTGAGTAAACCTTGACATCCTTGCCCTTGATATTCGGCAGACTCTGTTCTAAGGCTAGCTTCACAGAAAGCAGTTCTTTGTAATTCTGGGATTGTTGTCTTGTCTGGTAGTCCCATCGCCCCTGAAATAGAAGGGAAGACAAGTGGGCCCCCATCCCGTAGGACTTGCATCTGTTGTCAGGGAAATTGTGGACCTCCTGTGCCAGGGCACCCCTTTCAACAGATGGTTCTGGTTTGTCCACCAAGTAAGGGAGTTCAGGGTCTGAGGGGACAAAGTCATCCTCATCTCTAGAGAAAAGGGGATCTGTCCCACTCTTGCAAAATTTGAAGCTGAAGGACTCTGGAGTGGTACTGAGCCCATTCCACGGCCGGGATTGTGGAGTTCAAGAGGCCTAGGACTGACATGGCCTCCCGGACAGACAACACAGGGTATTCTAGTAGGTGATTGACTCTGGCTACAACCTGGCCTATCTTCCTGGGGGAAGCAGGCATTTCTGTGCTGTAGAGTCCAGAACTATACCCAGGAATTCGCATTTTTGATTTGGTTCTAGGTTGGATTTTTCCAGGTTTATTTCCCAACCTAATTTCTCCAAAACTTCCCTTACCCAGCAAATGTGATCCAGAAGTGTTAGGAAGGAATTTGAGATTAGAAGGAAATCGTCCAGGTAGGGCACTATAACAACATCCTTTTCTCTTATGTGTGCCATCATCTCTGAGACTATCTTTGTGAATATTCTTGGGGCTTGGGAAAGGCCGAAGGGGAGGGCCTGATACTGCAGATGAAGAATCTCCTGGCCCGTGTGAACAGCTACCCTCAAGAATTTCTGATGCTTTGGGTGAATCGGGACGTGGTAATATGCATCCCTCAGGTCCACAGTGGCCATGTAACAGTTCAGAGACAGGTTGCACACTGTGGACCTGATGGACTCCATACGAAATCTCTCGTACACAAGAAACTGGTTTAAGCACTTCAGGTTTATTATTGTACGGAAAGAGCCATTTGGTTTTTTCACCAGGAACAGAGGGGAATAAAAACCTTCTGCGATCTCTTGATCTGGGACTCTTATCAAAACTTTCTTCTCTAGCAGGAAAACACCTCTGAGGTTAGGGCGGACATTTTTATTGGGTCCGAACGATAATCCGTGACCATCAACCTTCCTGCTGGAATCTTTTTGAAATTTAGTCTTAGGCCGTCTTTTATAGTTGATTTTATCCAGGCACTGTTGGAGATCTCCTGCCACTGATCGGAAAATAGTGACAGGCGACCCCGACAGGAGTCCTGGCGTCATTGGGACTGTTTTTAGAAGAGTCCCCCGGAAAAAGAAATCCCTTATTTTTCTTAGCGGGATAATTAAACTGCCTAGAACTATCTTTCCTTTTGAACCCCTGTTTTTTAAATCTGGGGCGAAAAGATCTTGTGGGGACATCCCCAGCTGAGGGAAACCCCTTCCTTTTATCTGAGGCCTTCTCCAGGAGGTCGTCAAGTACGGGACCAAAGAGAAATTCTCCCTGACACGGGATACCGCAAAGCTTGGCCTTGGAAGAGGAATCACCTTTCCAATTCTTTAGCCAAATAGCCCGCCGGGCAGAGTTGGCTAAGGCAGAGGCCCTGGCAGAAAAGCCGAGTGCATCAGCCGAGGCATCAGCCAGAAAATCTAGGGCACCATACATAGACGGGAAGGCAGTTAACAACTGTTCTCTAGGAGTGCCGCCTTTAATCTGGGATTCTAGTTCTCCTAACCATATCTTTAAAGATCTCGCCACAGAAGTAGCCGCAATGGTAGGTTTAAATGCTGCGGCGGAAGCTTCCCAATTCTTCTTAAGATACACATCCGCCCTTTTATCCATAGGGTCTTTGAGGGACCCCATATCCTCAAAGGGCAGGGAATTCTTTCTAGACATCTTAGCTATTGGGGCATCTAATTTAGGGGCCCTATCCCAGGTGGCGGAAGTCTTTTCATCGAATGGATACTTCCTTTTCACGGAGGAAGGCACAAAGAATTTTTTGTCGGGTTTTTTCCATTCCCTGGAAATGAGTGCCTGAATGTTCTCATGTACGAAAAAAACTCTTCTCTTTTTAGGTCCCAGACCCTGAAACATAGAGTCTCGTACAGAATGTTGCGGTTTATCTTCATCTAGCCCCATTGTATTTCTGACCATTTTGACCAGGGCGCTTGTATTCTCAGTCTGAAATAATGGTCTACCGACCGCTTCATCATCAGATGAAGAAGAATCACACTCCCTTCCTCCTCCAAACCTGACAATACATCACTGTCAACCGAAGGAGATTCCCGGAAACCACCGTAGAAGTACTGGGATGACTCTGCATAAGGCCGCTAATAGAATCACGGACCTCCTCCTTAATCAGATTTTTATACTGGTCATGAGGGACGGGGCCTCTTCTTCCATCAACTTGTTAACACACTCCTGGCACATGG
This sequence comes from Bufotes viridis, assembly GCA_033119425.1. Classification (NCBI taxonomy): domain Eukaryota; kingdom Metazoa; phylum Chordata; class Amphibia; order Anura; family Bufonidae; genus Bufotes; species Bufotes viridis. Next base: position 643,858 of record CM065593.1, on the reverse strand, counting down.
GTTTCACCCAGCCAGAGGGTAGCTTCTTTCTACATCCTGGACAATTTTTCTCCTTTACCCTGGAGGCCTTCCTGGAGGACTCTTTAGTAACCTAGGCCATAAACATAAATAGCCCCATAAGGATATGCAGGTAAAAAATCATGGGGATTCACCCTCTTACCCCACCATACCGGAGTTTCATTGGTGGTCTCAGTGGTTTCTGTGCGCTGCCCCTGCTCCATCACTGCACTGCAGCCGAGTAGGGTAAACTGCCAGCTCTTCCACGCTGAGCAGTAAGCTGGCTGGGTTTAAATATTCGCGCACTTTACAGGCTCCGCCCCCCCCTTCCGGCTCCCGCAGTCAGCACGCCGGACCCGGAAGTAATATAGTAGCCGAGACGCGGCGGTGCGCTTTCAGCTGGCCGCCGCCGCAGTCAGGATCCCGCACTACCAGGTAATTAGGGGGGGTGTACGGAGCTCTGTTGCCCAGACTTAGCAGCGGCTCCCTCATGGAGTCTTATGCCGCTCGGGTGGCCCTTCCACTGCATAAAAGCCGGGGCTCCCGCAGCTCTTTGTTGGCGTTCCAAATACCCCTGTCTCCTAGGACAGGAAACAGAACTGGTGGAAGAGAGGGAGGTTCCCTCTTTTAAAGGCGTTCTAACTTCTGTTTCCTGTCCGGGAGGAGGCGGTCTCTCCAGGGGTGCTGTCATAGGCGAGAGAGAAAACCGCTCCATCATGCTGACTGAACTGGCTGCTACTGCTGCTGTAGGTTCTACTGCTTGTGGTTACAAGAGGGGGGTGACTCTGCAGGGGGCTGCAAGGGGGGGTTGAGAGGGGTCTTCCTTTCAGACACGTTGGCGACAGGCATCTGCTCCCTGAAACAGTGTTTCCTGTTAATAACGTAATTTGGCCTCGCTTTCGGAGGGAGGAAAACATTCCCCCATTTTGATTTGATAGCGAGGGTGTAAAAGCCTGGCTATCCAGTAATCATCAGACTGCTTGATGTCACCGATATGCCTGCCTGTCACTGTGATAGAGATGTGCATATATGAATATCTTTCTCCAGAAACCAAGATGGCTCCCACATCCTGTAGCTTGAAGACAAGAACAAAGGACAGCATGAGGGTCTGGCCACATGTTGGAAGACCCCCCCTCTGGAGGGGTCACTTGTGATATACCTTGTACCACTGCTGACCAAATAAGGACATTACCCAATGAACTCCTCCCCCTCCCCTTCCTCGTAAAAACAAAACCCATAAAACTATATAAATGTGGTATCTCTGTAATCGTACTGACCCAGAGAATGAAGAGAACAGGTCAGTTTTATCTCATAGGGAACGCTGTAAATACAAACCCCATAAAACGATATAAATGTGGTATCACTGTAATCGTACTGACCCGGAGAATGAAGGGAACAGGTCAGTTTTATCTCATAGGGAACGCTGTAATAACAAACCCCATAAAACGATATAAATGTGGTATCACTGTAACCGTACTGACCCAGAGAATGAAGGGAACAGGTCAGTTTTATCTCATAGGGAACAGTGTAAATACAAAACCCATAAAACTATATAAATGTGGTATCTCTGTAACCGTACTGACCCGGAGAATGAAGAGAACGGGTCAGTTTTATCTCATAGGGAACGCTGTAAATACAAACCCCATAAAACTATATAAATGTGGTATCACTGTAATCGTACTGACCCGGAGAATGAAGAGAACAGGTCAGTTTTATCTCATAGGGAACGCTGTAAATACAAAACCCATAAAACTATATAAATGTGGTATCTCTGTAATCGTACTGACCCAGAGAATGAAGGGAACAGGTCAGTTTTATCTCATAGTGAACACTGTAAATACAAAACCCATAAACTATATAAATGTGGTATCACTGTAATCGTACTGACCCAGAGAATGAAGGGAACAGGTCAGTTTTATCTCATAGGGAACATTGTAATAACAAAACCCATAAAACTATATAAATGTGGTATCACTGTAATCGTACTGACCCGGAGAATGAAGAGAACAGGTCAGTTCTATCTCATAGGGAACATTGTAAATACAAACCCATAAACTATATAAATGTGGTATCACTGTAATCGTACTGACCCGGAGAATGAAGAGAACAGGTCAGTTTTATCTCATAGGGAACGCTGTAAATACAAACCCCATAAAACTATATAAATGTGGTATCGCTGTAATCGTACTGACCCGGAAAATGAAGAGAACAGGTCAGTTTTATCTCATAGGGAACGCTGTAAATACAAAACCCATAAAACTATATAAATGTGGTATCACTGTAATCGTACTGACCCGGAAAATGAAGAGAACAGGTCAGTTTTATCTCATAGGGAACGCTGTAAATACAGAACCCATAAGACTATATAAATGTGGTATCTCTGTAATCGTACTGACCCGGAGAATGAAGAGAACAGGTCAGTTTTATCTCATAGGGAACGCTGTAAATACAAACCCCATAAAACTATATAAATGTGGTATCGCTGTAATCGTACTGACCCGGAGAATGAAGAGAACAGGTCAGTTTTATCTCATAGGGAATGCTGTAAATACAAAACCCATAAAACTATATAAATGTGGTATCACTGTAATCGTACTGACCCGGAGAATGAAGGGAACAGGTCAGTTTTATCTCATAGGGAACGCTGTAAATACAAAACCTATAAAACTATATAAATGTGATATCACTGTAATCGTACTGACCCGGAGAATGAAGGGAACAGGTCAATTTTATCTCATAGGGAACGCTGTAATAACAAAACCCATAAAACTATATAAATGTGGTATCTCTGTAATCGTACTGACCCGGAGAATGAAGGGAACAGGTCAGTTTTATCTCATAGGGAACGCTGTAAAAACAAAACCCATAAACTATATAAATGTGGTATCCCTGTAATCGTACTGACCCGGAGAATGAGTGGAACAGGTCAGTTTTATCTCATAGGGAACACTGTAATAACAAAACCCATAAACTATATAAATGTGGTATCTCTGTAATCGTACTGACCCGGAGAATGAAGAGAACAGGTCAGTTTTATCTCATAGGGAACACTGTAAATACAAAACCCATAAAACTATATAAATGTGGGATCACTGTAATCGTACTGACCCGGAAAATGAAGAGAACAGGTCAGTTTTATCTCATAGGGAACGCTGTAAATACAAAACCTATAAAACTATATAAATGTGATATCACTGTAATCGTACTGACCCGGAGAATGAAGGGAACAGGTCAGTTTTATCTCATAGGGAACGCTGTAATAACAAAACCCATAAACTATATAAATGTGGTATCACTGTAATCGTACTGACCCAAAGAATTAAAAGAACAGGTCAGTTCTATCTCATAGGGAACACTGTGAAAACAAAACCCATAAAACTATATAAATGTGGTATCACTGTAATCGTACTGACCCGGAGAATGAAGAGAACAGGTCAGTTTTATCTCATAGGGAACACTGTAAATACAAACCCATAAAACTATATAAATGTGGTATCACTGTAATCGTACTGACCCGGAGAATGAAGAGAACAGGTCAGTTTTATCTCATAGGGAATACTGTAAATACAAAACCCATAAAACTATATAAATGTGGTATCACTGTAATCGTACTGACACGGAGAATGAAGAGAACAGGTCAGTTTTATCTCATAGGGAACACTGTAAAAACAAAACCCATAAAACTATATAAATGTGGTATCACTGTAATCGTACTGACCCAGAGAATGAGGGGAACAGGTCAGTTTTATCTCATAGGGAACGCTGTAATAACAAAACCCATAAACTATATAAATGTGGTATCACTGTAATCGTACTGACCCAGAGAATGAAGGGAACAGGTCAGTTTTATCTCATAGGGAACAATGTAAATACAAACCCCATAAAACTATATAAATGTGGTATCACTGTAATCGTACTGACCCGGAGAATGAAGAGAACAGGTCAGTTTTATCTCATAGGGAACGCTGTAAAAACTAAACCTATAAAACTATATAAATGTGGTATCACTGTAATCGTACTGACCCAGAGAATGAAGAGAACAGGTCAGTTTTATCTCATAGGGAACACTGTAAATACAAACCCATAAAACTATATAAATGTGGTATCACTGTAATCGTACTGACCCGGAGAATGAAGAGAACAGGTCAGTTTTATCTCATAGGGAACACTGTAAATACAAACCCATAAAACTATATAAATGTGGTATCACTGTAATCGTACTGACCCGGAGAATGAAGAGAACAGGTCAGTTTTATCTCATAGGGAACGCTGTAAATACAAAACCTATAAAACTATATAAATGTGATATCACTGTAATCGTACTGACCCGGAGAATGAAGGGAACAGGTCAGTTTTATCTCATAGGGAACGCTGTAATAACAAAACCCATAAACTATATAAATGTGGTATCTCTGTAATCGTACTGACCCGGAGAATGAAGGGAACAGGTCAGTTTTATCTCATAGGGAACGCTGTAAAAACAAAACCCATAAACTATATAAATGTGGTATCCCTGTAATCGTACTGACCCGGAGAATGAGTGGAACAGGTCAGTTTTATCTCATAGGGAACACTGTAATAACAAAACCCATAAACTATATAAATGTGGTATCTCTGTAATCGTACTGACCCGGAGAATGAAGGGAACAGGTCAGTTTTATCTCATAGGGAACGCTGTAAATACAAAACCCATAAAACTATATAAATGTGGGATCACTGTAATCGTACTGACCCGGAAAATGAAGAGAACAGGTCAGTTTTATCTCATAGGGAACGCTGTAAATACAAAACCTATAAACTATATAAATGTGGTATCACTGTAATCGTACTGACCCGGGGAATGAGGGGAACAGGTCAGTTTTATCTCATAGGGAGTGCTGTAAATACAAACCCATAAAACTATATAAATGTGGTATCACTGTAATCGTACTGACCCGGAGGATGAAGGGGACAGGTCAGTTTTATCTCATAGGGAACACTGTGAAAACAAAACCCATAAAACTATATAAATGTGGTATCACTGTAATCGTACTGACCCCGAGAATGAAGAGAACAGGTCAGTTTTATCTCATAGGGAACACTGTAAATACAAAACCCATAAAACTATATAAATGTGGTATCTCTGTAATCGTACTGACCCGGAGAATGAAGAGAACAGGTCAGTTTTATCTCATAGGGAACACTGTAAAAACAAAACCCATAAAACTATATAAATGTGGTATCACTGTAATCGTACTGACCCAGAGAATGAGGGGAACAGGTCAGTTTTATCTCATAGGGAACGCTGTAATAACAAAACCCATAAACTATATAAATGTGGTATCACTGTAATCGTACTGACCCAGAGAATGAAGGGAACAGGTCAGTTTTATCTCATAGGGAACAATGTAAATACAAACCCCATAAAACTATATAAATGTGGTATCACTGTAATTGTACTGACCCGGAGAATGAAGAGAACAGGTCAGTTTTATCTCATAGGGAACGCTGTAAAAACTAAACCTATAAAACTATATAAATGTGGTATCACTGTAATCGTACTGACCCGGAGAATGAAGAGAACAGGTCAGTTTTATCTCATAGGGAACGTCGTAAAAACAAAACTTATTTTTCTAATATACATCTATTTAACCCCTTAAGGGCACGGCCCTATTTCACGTTAAGCCATTTTTTCAAAATCTGACCATTGTCACTTTATGTGGTGATAACTTTAAAACGCTTTTTCTTATCCAGGCCGTTCTGAGATTGTTTTTTCGTCACATATTGTACTTCATGACACTGGTAAAATGAAGTCGAAAAATTTCATTTTTATTTATAAAAAATACCAAAATTTACCAAAAATTTTCAATTAATCTACTTCTATAATATATAGTAATACTGCCAAAAAAAGTTATTGATTTACATTCCCCATATGTGTACTTCATGTATCGATCATTTTGGGAATGCCATTTTATTTTTTGGGGACGTTACAAGGCTTAGAAGTTTAGAAGCAAATCTTGAAATTTCAGAAATTTTCAAAAATCCACTTTCTAGGGACCAGTTCAGGTCTGAAGTCACTTTGTGAGGCTTACATAATAAAACCACCCAAAAATGACCCCATTCTAGAATCTACACCCCTCAAGGTATTCAAAACAGATTTTACAAACGTCATTAAACTTTTAGGTTTTCCACAAGAGTTAATGGCAAATGGAGATAAAATGTCAGAATTTCAATTTTTTGTAAAATTTTCCATTTTAATCCATTTTTTCTAGTAACAAAGCAAGGGTTAATAGCCAAACAAAACTTAATATTTATTGCCCCGATTCTGCAGTTTGCACGAACACCAAATATGTGGTCGTAAACTGCTGTATGGCCAAACTGCAGGGCGCAGAAGGAAGGGAACGCCATATGGTTTTTGGAAGGCAGATTTTGCTGGACAGGATTTTTGACACCATGTCCCATTTGAAGCCCCCCCGATGCACCCCTAGAGTAGAAACTCCATAAAAGTGACTCCATCTAAGAAAGTACACCCCTGAAGGTATTCAAAACCAGTTTTACAAACTTTGTTAACCCTTTAGGTGTTCCACAAGAGTTATTAGCAAATAGAGATGAAATTTCCGAATTTCTATTTTTTGTTACCTTGTCTCAAAAAAAGTGTAATATAGAGCAACCAAAAATCATATTTACCCTAAAATAATACAAACAAAACTGCCACCTTATCCCGTAGTTTCCAAAATGGGGTCACTTTTTTGGAGTTTCTCCTCTAGGGGTGCATCAGGGGGGCTTCAAATGGGACATAGTGTCAAAAAACCAGTCCAGCAAAATCTGCCTTCCAAAAACCATATGGCGTTCCCTTCCTTCTGTGCCCTGCCGTTTGGCCATACAGCAGTTTACGACCACATATGGGGTGTTTGTGCAAACAAGAGAATCAGGGCAATAAATATTGAGTTTTGTTTGGCTGTTAACCCTTGCTTTGTTACTGGAAAAATGGATTAAAATGGAAAATTTGCAAAAAATATGCTGTTTTGGGACTGTTTTTATTTTTTGTTATTTACATAGTTGAACTGACAGGTTAGATTGTGTGCTATTTCTAAAGAGCAGGTTTCTACGGACGCGGCAATACCAAATATGACTACTTTTTGGGGTTTTTTGTTTCAGTTTTACATAATAAAGCATTTTTGAAAAAAATTTTTTTAGTGTCTCCACATACTGAAAGCCATAGTTTTATTTTATTTTTTTGGGCGACTGTCTTATGTAGGGGCTCATTTTTTGCGGGATGAGATGTCGGTTTGATTGGAACTATCTTGGGGTGCATATGACATTTTGGTCGCTTGCTATTACACTTTTTGTGATGTAAGGTGACAAAAATGGCTTTTGACACCGTATTTTTTTTTTTGCTGTGTTCAGCTGAGGGGTTAGGTCATGTGTTATTTTTATAGAACAGGTTGTGACGGACGCGGCGATACATAATATGTATACTTTTTATTTATTTATATAAGTTTTACACAATAATATCATTTTTTAAAACAAAAAAAAAAAAAATCATGTTTTAGTGTCTCCATAGTTTGAGAGCCATATATATTTTTTTTTTTGGGCGATTGTCCTATGTAGGGGCTCATTTTTTGTGGGATGAGATGGCGGTTTTGAATGGTACTATCTTGGGGTGCATATGACTTTTTGATCGCTTACTATTACACTTTGTGTGATGTAAGGTGACAAAAAAATAGCTTGTTTGACAACGTTTTTATTTTTTATGTTTACGGCGTTCATCTGAGGGGTTAGGTCATGTTATATTTTTATAGAGCAGGTCCTTACGGACGCGGCGATACATAATATGTATACCTTTTTTTATTTATTTTGGTTTTACACAATAATATCCTTTTTGAATAAAAATAAAAAACCTGTTTTAGTGTCTCCATAGTCTGAGAGCCATATATTTTTCAGCTTTTAGGCAATTGTCTCAGGTTGGGTATAATTTTTGCAGGATGAGGTGTCGGTTAGATTGGCACTATTTGGGTGGTTATATGACTTTTTGATCGCTTGCCATTACACTTTTTGTGATGTAAGGTGGCAAAAAAATGGCTTTTTGACAAAGTTTTTATTAATTTTTTTTACAGTGTTTACTTGAGGGGTTAGGTCATGTGATATTTTTATAGAGCAGATTCTTACAGACGTGGAGATACACTATGTCTACTTTTTAATTTTTTTTCACATTTAACACTAAAAAGCATTTTTGAAACAAAAAAAAAAATATCATGTTTTAGTCTGAGAGACAGTTTTTTTATTTTTTGGCCAATTGTTTTAGTTAGGGGCTCATTTTTTGCGGGATGAGATGGCGGTTTGATTGGTACTATTTTTGGAGGCAAACGCCTTTTTGATCGCTTTGTGTTACACTTTTAGTGATGTAAGGTGCCAAAAAATGGCTTATTTACACCATTATTTTTTATTTTTTTATAGCATTCACCTGAGGAGTTCAGTCATGTGATATTTTTATAGAGCAGGTTTTTACGGACGCGGCGTTACCTTATATGTGTAGTATATTTTTTTTTTTTAATTTTTATTAAGTGATATGTGTTTTTTTCATTTTTACTTTTTTTTCACTTTTTTACATTTTTTTTTTTACCCAGACCCACTTGGTTCTTGTAGATCCAGTGGATCTGGTGTCTCCATAATACAGTACACTATATAGTGCACTGTGCTGTATTTTTTACTTTCCCTTTAGCAGGTCTATTCAGACTTTCAGTAACATGGAGAGCAGGACGCTTCTGAAAGCGTCCTGTCTCCATGGCAACCATCACCCGCTGCCATAAGAGGGCAGCGGGTGATTGAAGCAGAGGGAGTGGAGCTCCCTCCCTCTGCGATCCCATCCTGTTGGGGGGCTGCAAAGGCACAGCAGCCCCCCGATGGGAGAGGGAGGGAGCGCTCCCTCCCGGTTAACCCTTCTATACCGCAGTCCGTACGGACCGCGGTATAGAAGGGGTTAAACGGCTGGCATCCGATCAAGCACAGATGCCAGCCGTTTCTATCAGTGTCAGCAATGTGCTGACACTCTGATAGACCCACTAGACACCAGGGATTCATTACATAGGAGGTGGGCGGGGGATCCCGCAACCACCCCCCCTGCACCCCCGCCGCCATAATATGATTGGGGGCTGCAGGGGGGTTAAAAATCAAGACTTTGGGGGCATTAACTCTCTGATCCTTGCGGTCACAGACCACGGGGATCAGAGATCGCACAAAGCGCTGCAAACCGCAGGTCTGAATTGACCTGCGGTGTGCAGTGATCGCCCATATGGGGGGGGGTCACAGGACCCCCCTGGGCATTGTACTCCGATCACTGCCGGCTGAGCAGCAGTGATCGGAAATACTGTGTCCTAAAGGGGTTAACATTTTGTTTGTATGCCCTTATTAATTCCATACAGAAGCCACTCCTTAAAGAAAGAAAATGGCACGCCCCGTTTTAGGCCCCTTTCACATCAGCGTTTTTGCTTTCCGTCCTAGAGTTCCGTTCTCGGGTCTCTAGGACGGAAAGACACTGATCAGGATTATCCCAATGCATTCTGAATGGAGAGAAATCCGTTCAGGATGCATCAGGATATTTTCCGTTCAGTATGTGAACGTTTTTTGGATGTTGACAAAGGCGCAGCATGCTGCGGATTTGTCTCCGTTCAAAAATCCGGAAGACATGCCGTAACGCCGGATCCGGAATTAATGCCCATTGAAGTGCATTAATCCAGATACGGAATTAAGCTAAACGTAGTTTCGGCGCATCGCCGGATCTGACGTTTAGCTCTGCGCAAGTGCAGCAGCAGTTCCAATCGGGGCCCCAATGTAAGCTGGGGCTCCGATCGGTTACCATGGCAGCCAGGATGCTACTGAAGTCCTGGCTGCCATGGTAAGCACTCCGCAGCAGTGTACTTACCTGCGCTGCGGCCTCCGGGTGCTCCTTCATGACATCACAGGTCCGGGCGGCGCATTGATCTATGCGTTGCGGGGACCTGTGACGTCATGAAGGAGCGCCCAGCGGCCGCAGCGCAGGTAAGTACACTGCTGCGGAGTACCATGGTTACCTGAAAGCATATTGAAGACTGATCAGGATCCTGATCAGTCTTCAAATGCTTTCAGGCGACTTGCGGCCTGCCGGATCCTCAGAACGCAGGTGTGTATGAGGCCCGAGTTCCGTACCACGGGCGTAGCTATAAGGGGTGCAGAGGTAGCAGTCGCTGTTTCAGTTTTTACCTAAGGCAGCACAAAGGCTATGTACTTCCCTGCCTCATACCACAATGCACTGAGGGAAGGGGGCCCAAGCTGTACGCCCCCGTTCTGTACAATGCTTGCTGGATAGAACTAAACATGTCATCAGTCATACCTCCCAACTGTCCTGGATCCGGCAGGACAGTCCCAGATTACAGTGGCTGTCCCGGTATGGGGAGGTATGTCCCGCTTTCTGCCTGCATTATGATGGAGCAGAGAGCCGACATCAACTCCCTGCTCCATCATTCCTCCTCTCTGCCGGCTCTCTGGTCTGTGAGGGGGACAGGGCCATCGGGCAGTCAGCCTCGGCTCCTTCACAGACTAGAACAGCGGGTGTCCTGCTGCTAGGAAGAAGATAAGTATGTAGTGTATTTTTTTTAACTTTCTATGAGGCGCACAATGTGGGCATATTACTGGGGGCACAGTGTGGGCATATTACTGGGGGGCACAGTGTGGGCATATTACTGGGGGCACAGTGTGGGCATATTACTGGGGGCACAGGTGGGCATATTACTGGGGGCACAGGTGGGCATATTACTGGGGGCACAGTGTGGGCATATTACTGGGGGCACAGTGTGGGCATATTACTGGGGGCACAGTGTGGGCATATTACTGGGGGGCACAGGTGGGCATATTACTGGGGACACGGCGTGGGCATATTACTGGGGGGCACAGGTGGGCATATTACTGGGGACACGGCGTGGGCATATTACTGGGGGCACGGCGTGGGCATATTACTGGGAGCACGGCGTGGGCATATTACTGGGGGCACGGCGTGGGCATATTACTGGGGGCACGGCGTGGGCATATTACTGGGGGCACGGCGTGGGCATATTACTGGGGGCACGGCGTGGGCATATTACTGGGGGCACGGCGTGGGCATATTACTGGGGGCACAGCGTGGGCATATTACTGGGGGCACAGCGTGGGCATATTACTGGGGGCACAGCGTGGGCATATTACTGGGGGCTGGCGTGGGCATATTACTGGGGCACAGCGTGGGCATATTACTGGGGGCACAGCGTGGGCATATTACTGGGAGCACAGCGTGGGCATATTACTGGGGGCACAGCGTGGGCATATTACTGGGGGCACAGCGTGGGCATATTACTGGGCACAGCGTGCATACTGGGCACAGCGTGGGCATATTACTGGGGGCACAGCGTGGGCATATTACTGGGGGCACAGCGTGGGCATATTACTGGGGGCACAGCGTGGGCATATTACTGGGGGCACAGCGTGGGCATATTACTGGGGCACAGCGTGGGCATATTACTGGGGCACAGCGTGGGCATATTACTGGGGGCACAGCGTGGGCATATTACTGGGGGCACAGCGTGGGCATATTACTGGGGGCACAGCGTGGGCATATTACTGGGGCACAGCGTGGGCATATTACTGAGGGCACAGCGTGGGCATATTACTGGGGGCACAGCGTGGGCATATTACTGGGGGCACAGCGTGGGCATATTACTGGGGGCACAGCGTGGGCATATTACTGGGGGCACAGGCGTGGGCATATTACTGGGGGCAAGCATGGCGTGGGCATATTACTGGGGGCACAGCGTGGGCATATTACTGGGAGCACAGCGTGGGCATACTGGGGGCACAGCGTGGGCATATTACTGGGGGCACAGCGTGGGCATATTACTGGGGGCACAGCGTGGGCATAGCACTGGGGACACAGCGTGGGCATATTACTGGGGCACAGCGTGCATATTACGGCACAGCGTGGGCATATTACTGGGGCACAGCGTGGGCATATTACTGGGGGCACAGCGTGGGCATATTACTGGGGGCACAGCGTGGGCATATTACTGGGGGCACAGCGTGGGCATATTACTGGGGGCACAGCGTGGGCATATTACTGGGGGCACAGCGTGGGCATATTACTGGGGGCACAGCGTGGGCATATTACTGGGGGCACAGCGTGGGCATATTACTGGGGGCACAGCGTGGGCATATTACTGGGGGCACAGCGTGGGCATATTACTGGGGGCACAGCGTGGGCATATTACTGGGGACAGCGTGGGCATATTACTGGGGCACAGCGTGGGCATATTACTGGGGCACAGCGTGGGCATATACTGGGGGCACAGTGTGGGCACATTACTGGGGGCACAGTGTGGGCATATTACTGGGGGCACAGTGTGGGCATATTACTGGGGGCACAGCGTGGGCATATTACTGGGGGCACAGCGTGGGCATATTACTGGGGGCACAGCGTGGGCATATTACTGGGGGCACAGCGTGGGCATATTACTGGGGGCACAGCGTGGGCATATTACTGGGGACACAGCTGGGCATATTACTGGGGACACAGCTGGGCATATTACTGGGGACACAATGTGGGCATATTACTGGGGACACAATGTGGGCATATTACTGGGGGCACAGTGTGGGCATATTACTGGGGGCACAGTTGTGGGCATATTACTGGGGACACAATGTGGGCATATTACTGGGGGCACAGTGTGGGCATATTACTGGGGGCACAGTGTGGGCATATTACTGGGGGCACAGTGTGGGCATATTACTGGGGGCACAGTGTGGGCATATAACTGGGGGCACAGTGTGGGCATATAACTGGGGGCACAGTGTGGGCATATTACTGGGGGCACAGTGTGGGCATATTACTGGGGGCACAGTGTGGGCATATGACTGGGGGCACAGTGTGGGCATATGACTGGGGGCACAGTGTGGGCATATGACTGGGGGCACAGTGTGGGCATATGACTGGGGGCACAGTGTGGGCATATGACTGGGGGCACAGTGTGGGCATATGACTGGGGACACAATGTGGGCATATTACTGGGGACACAATGTGGGCATATTACTGGGGACACAATGTGGGCATATTACTGGGGACACAATGTGGGCATATTACTGGGGACACAATGTGGGCATATTACTGGGGACACAGTGTGGGCATATTACTGGGGGCACAGTGTGGGCATATTACTGGGGGCACAGTGTGGGCATATTACTGGGGGCACAGTGTGGGCATATTACTGGGGGCACAGTGTGGGCATATTACTGGGGGCACAGTGTGGGCATATTACTGGGGGCACAGTGTGGGCATATTACTGGGGGCACAGCTGGGCATATTACTGGGGGCACACAGTGTGGGCATATTACTGGGGGCACAGCTGGGCATATTACTGGGGGCACAGTGTGGGCATATTACTGGGGGCACAGTGTGGGCATATTACTGGGGGCACAGTGTGGGCATATTACTGGGGGCACAGTGTGGGCATATTACTGGGGGCACAGTGTGGGCATATTACTGGGGGCACAGTGTGGGCATATTACTGGGGGCACAGCTGGACATATTACTGGGGGCACAATGTGGGCATATCACTGGGGACACAATGTGGGCATATCACTGGGGACACAGTGTGGGCATATTACTGGGGGCACAGCGTGGGCATATTACTGGGGGCTCAGCTGGGCATATCACTGGGGGCACAGCTGATCGATATCTGTGTGAGCTAGGAGAGGAGCATGTGCTTGTACGCAAGGTTAGGTTGTGCAGAGCAAGCAGTGCAGGGGGAGGGGCAGATTATTCACACCCACAAATATTCATGAATGAGAGCTCAGGCATTGTTGTTTCACGCCCCCACAGCTTAACTAATGTATATGTACGTCCTGATGAGTTTTATAATTTTTTTTTTTCATAATTCGGATAACCCATTTATTATTAGCTACTGTTGGAAAGGCCTTTAGTTGCTTAGCGGTTACCTTTGGCTCGGTTGTAGCCTCGAGGACTATTACACGCCTTCCTCTTGGCATGATGTTTATTGGTTGACGGCTCCTGGGGAGGGTAACGTCAGGGGCTGGAGTAGATTTCATTCCAGGTACATAGTGCACCCTCTTATGAATTAGGTGTATCCCCGATGCAGCACACAGGCTATCAAACACCAATGTACAACTCGGGTCTGATAAATGACCCCGAACGTGTGAATGTGGATTGTCGGAGTCCAGACTCTTTAGAGGTGGTTTTATAACCTTTTCCAGTATGGCGAGCATCAACAACTCTCCTCTGAGGTCCTTAGAAATCTCCCTAGTTCCTGCCATTATACATTTCACAAACATTGGACTTTGATGGATCCCTGTCCTTTACATAACACAGGTCACCTGATGGTCCTCCCATGGACTGAACCCACCTTCACATCATCTGGTAATCCTGAAGGATCACATACGTTTACCACAGACACGTGATACTGGATGAGTTTCCTCAAAAAAATAAATATAAAAGTCTAATTTGTCTGATTTGGTTATCTTCATCTATTTTTAGGAAAATCTAATGTAGTTTTAAATCAAATTAAAGCAGAAATATTGAAAGTTCTGAAGAGTTCAAAATCTTTCAAACACCTTTGTGGATAGATAGAGTTCATTTGGAAAGTCTTCACACCCTCTGATAAATTCACTCATTTATTGAGAAGGAAAAACTAAAATCTCACATTGACGCAAATATTCAGCCCCTTTCACACGGACATAAGTATTCAGCCCCTTTTCACACGGACATAAGTATTCAGCCCCTTTTCACACGGACATAAGTATTCAGCCCCTTTTCACACGGACATAAGTATTCAGCCCCTTTTCACACGGACATAAGTATTCAGCCCCTTTTCACACGGACATAAGTATTCAGCCCCTTTTCACACGGACATAAGTATTCAGCCCCTTTTCACACGGACATAAGTATTCAGCCCCTTTCACACGGACATAAGTATTCAGCCCCTTTTCACACGGACATAAGTATTCAGCCCCTTTCACACGGACATAAGTATTCAGCCCCTTTCACACGGACATAAGTATTCAGCCCCTTTTCACACGGACATAAGTATTCAGCCCCTTTCACACGGACATAAGTATTCAGCCCCTTTCACACGGACATAAGTCTTCACTTGATTTTTTTTGTTTTAGCACAAGGCCATAAAATAACAAAATATGAAAAACTGAACGGGTCTACAGAGTTTCCGAAGGCATTGTAGATAGAGGATAGCCCTGTCATGTTGTATATACTGATGAGACCTGAATTCTTCATCTATCTTGTGATCAGATTTACAGATGTTATACAGAGTATTTTTTTCAATGATATTAGATGTGATAACATTTTTTACATTTTTAATTAAATTTGTGAGCTGGAAGACATTACCTTTCTCCACACAGTACGACTCCACCAGCGCAGCACCAAGCGCCACCAGAAACAGCAGGGAAGGAAGGAAGTGTCCCATCATGTCCACAAACCTGCCAGCTACCAGCACATCCAAACACCAGAGACTAGTTAGGATGGGAGTTCCTGCTAGGAGAAGTTAGGAATAGTTAGACTGGAGCCTAAAATGTCAGTAGCGTTAAGACTAGTAGGTTTAGGATCTGTAGTGTTAGAAAGGTTGGAGTCAAGTCTCAGGGTTACAGGCAGTACGAATGGAGTCAAGCTTCAGGGTAGTGGTAGTAAGCTTGGAGTCAGGAACCGGGGTTACAGGAAGTGGGGTTGGAGTCAGGTAAGGGGTTAGGAGTCAGTTCTTAGGGTTAGAAGCATTAGATAAGTTGGAGTCAGGTCTCAGGGTTAGAGGTAGTAGGGTTGTTGTGAGGTCTCATAATTAGTGCTAGTAGGGTGGAGCCATGATTTACAGCTATAGGTAGTAGGGTTGGAGTCAGGTCTCAGGGTTACAGGTAGTAGGGTTGTTGTGAGGTCTCATAATTAGTGGTAGTCGGGTTGGAGTCAGGTCTCAGGGTTAGAGGTAGTAGGGTTGTTGTGAGGTCTCATTATTAGTGGTAGTCGGGTGGAGCCATGATTTACAGCTATAGGTAGTAGGGTTGGAGTCAGGTCTCAGGGTTACAGGTAGTAGGGTTGTTGTGAGGTCTCATTATTAGTGGTAGTCGGGTTGGAGTCAGGTCTCAGGGTTACAGGTAGTAGGGTTGTTGTGAGGTCTCATTATTAGTGGTAGTCGGGTTGGAGTCAGGTCTCAGGGTTACAGGTAGTAGGGTTGTTGTGAGGTCTCATAATTAGTGCTAGTCGGGTGGAGCCATGATTTACAGCTATAGGTAGTAGGGTTGGATTTAGGTCTCAGGTTTACAGATAGTCGGGTTGGAGTCAGGAATCAGGGTTAGAGGTAATAGAGTTGGAATAAGGTCTCAGGGTTGGAGTCATGTTTCAGAGTTAGGACGTATGCACACGACTGTATGTATTTTGCGGTCTGCAAAAAACGGATCCGCAAAAAATCCGGATGACATCCGTGTGCATTCCGTATTTTGTGGAAGGAACAGCTGGCCCCTAATAGAACAGTACTATCCTTGTCCATAAGGCTACATTCACACAAACGTATTTTGTTTCCGTGTCCGTTACGTATTATTTGCGGATAGGATGCAGACCCATTAATTTCAATGGGTCCGCAAAGAATGCGGACAGCACACCATGTGCTATCCGTATGTCCGTTCCGTAGCCCCGCAAAAAAAATAGAACATGTCCTATTATTGTCCGTTTTGCAGACAAGGATAGGCATTGTTACATTGGATCCGCAAAAAAAAAAAAAAAAAAAAAACGGATGCCATAGGGATGTCATCCATTTTTTTGGCGGATCCGCAATTTGCGGACCACAAAACACATACAGTCGTGTGCATCTAGCCTAATACGGACAATAATAGGACATGTTCTATTTTTTTGTGGAACGGAAATACAGACATATGGAAACAGAATGCACACTGAATAACTTCCGTTTTTTTTGCAGACCCATTGAAATAAATGGTTCCGCATACAGTCCGTAAAAAAAAAAAAAAAAAAAAAACGTAATAGACACAGAAAGAAAATTCGTTCGTGTGGATGAGCCCTTAGAGGTAGTAAGGTTGGAGTCAGATCTCAGGGTTAGGGCTCAATCACACGAACGTTTGTGTTCCGTTCCGTGCATTGGGGCCGCAATTTGCGGTCCCCAATGCATGGAGAACGTTCGTGAGGCCTCCGGGACGGAGCCAGACCCATTTAACTTGAATAGGTCCACATCCCTCCGTTCCGCAAAAAGATAGGACATGTTCTATCTTTTTGCGGTACCGAAGTACAGAACGGAACCCCAAAGAAGCGCTCCGTAGTGCTTCAGGAGGGTTCCGTGCTTCCATTCCGCATCTCCTGATTTGTGGACCCATTGAAGCGACTGGGTCCGCATCTGTGATGCGGAATGCACACGAAACAGTGTCTGTTTATTGCGGATCCGCAATATGTAAACGGACCTCATACGGTCATGTGAATGAGGCCTTAGAGGTAGTATGGTTTAGGTCAGGTTCAGATGAACATCAGCTAAATGTTTAGTGGAGTAAGGGTTGGGGTCCCTGTAGTGTGAGGGTCGGTAGGTTCAGGGCTAAGATTAGTTTGGTCAGTAAGAGCAGACTTAGTAAGATTAGTAGAGGTTAGTAGAGTTTGTAGGGCTATATTTTATAGAGTTGTTAGGATTAGGGTTAGTACTAGTAGGGTTAGGGTTAGTAGGTTTAAGGCTCATCAGGTTAGGATTACTTGGGTTAGGGTTAATAGGGTTACAATATGGTTAGTAGATTATGGCTGTTATAATGGGTAATAGAGTTAGTTAGGGTTAGTAGAGTTAGAATAAGAGGAGACACATGGTTAGGGTTAGTAGAGTTAGAATTAGAGGAGACGCATGGTTAGTGTTAGTAGAGTTAGAATAAGAGGAGACACATGGTTAGTGTTAGTAGAGTTAGAATAATAGGAGACGCATGGTTAGGGTTAGTAGAGTTAGAATAATAGGAGACACATGGTTAGTGTTAGTAGAGTTAGAATACGAGGAGACACATGGTTAGGGTTAGTAGAGTTAGAATAAGAGGAGACGCATGGTTAGGGTTAGTAGAGTTAGAATAAGAGGAGACACATGGTTAGGGTTAGTAGAGTTAGAATAAGAGGAGACGCATGGTTAGTGTTAGTAGAGTTAGAATAAGAGGAGACACATGGTTAGGGTTAGTAGAGTTAGAATATAAGGAGACACATGGTTAGGGTTAGTAGAGTTAGAATAAGAGGAGACACATGGTTAGGGTTAGTAGAGTTAGAATAAAAGGAGACGCATGGTTAGGGTTAGTAGAGTTAGAATAAGAGGAGACACATGGTTAGGGTTAGTAGAGTTAGAATAAGAGGAGACACATGGTTAGTGTTAGTAGAGTTAGAATAAAAGGAGACGCATGGTTAGGGTTAGTAGAGTTAGAATAAGAGGAGACACATGGTTAGGGTTAGTAGAGTTAGAATAAGAGGAGGAGACGCATGGTTAGGGTTAGTAGAGTTAGAATAAGAGGAGACGCATGGTTAGGGTTAGTAGAGTTAGAATAAGAGGAGACGCATGGTTAGGGTTAGTAGAGTTAGAATAAGAGGAGACACATGGTTAGGGTTAGTAGAGTTAGAATAAGAGGAGACGCATGGTTAGGGTTAGTAGAGTTAGAATAATAGGAGACGCATGGTTAGTGTTAGTAGAGTTAGAATAAGAGGAGACACATGGTTAGGGTTAGTAGAGTTAGAATAAGAGGAGACACATGGTTAGGGTTAGTAGAGTTAGAATAAGAGGAGACACATGGTTAGTGTTAGTAGAGTTAGAATAATAGGAGACGCATGGTTAGGGTTAGTAGAGTTAGAATAATAGGAGACGCATGGTTAGTGTTAGTAGAGTTAGAATAAGAGGAGACACATGGTTAGGGTTAGTAGAGTTAGAATAAGAGGAGACACATGGTTAGGGTTAGTAGAGTTAGAATAAGAGGAGACACATGGTTAGTGTTAGTAGAGTTAGAATAAGAGGAGACGCATGGTTAGGGTTAGTAGAGTTAGAATAAGAGGAGACACATGGTTAGGGTTAGTAGAGTTAGAATATAAGGAGACACATGGTTAGGGTTAGTAGAGTTAGAATAAGAGGAGACGCATGGTTAGGGTTAGTAGAGTTAGAATAAGAGGAGACACATGGTTAGTGTTAGTAGAGTTTGAATAAGAGGAGACACATGGTTAGGGTTAGTAGAGTTAGAATAAGAGGAGACACATGGTTAGGGTTAGTAGAGTTAGAATAAGAGGAGACACATGGTTAGGGTTAGTAGAGTTAGAATAAGAGGAGACACATGGTTAGGGTTAGTAGAGTTAGAATAAGAGGAGACGCATGGTTAGGGTTAGTAGAGTTAGAATAAGAGGAGACACATGGTTAGGGTTAGTAGAGTTAGAATAAGAGGAGACGCATGGTTAGGGTTAGTAGAGTTAGAATAAGAGGAGACGCATGGTTAGGGTTAGTAGAGTTAGAATCTCTATAAAGACATCTCATGGGAGGACCAAAGCCCAGAACAAAAAGAAATTGTGAAAAAGCTGAAGGACATGGAGGACAAAATCAAAGACTTCCAAAACCCTCTAGACACACCGATCACACTGCAGGAAATAACAGAGAGGATCTCAGTGATCAAGAATAAAAAAGCCAGTGGCCCAGATGGGATCCTTCCAGAAATGATCAAATACAGCCCGCCAGGTATCCAGGCCGCACTGGTAAAACTCTACAACGTTGTGCTGAGTGCCGGCTACTTCCCCCAGAGCTGGAACCAGGGCATCATCACCCCCATACACAAGAGTGGAGACAGGTACGACCCCGCCAACTACAGAGGGATATGCGTCAGCAGCAACCTGGGGAAACTCCTCAGCAGTATCCTGAATAAGAGGATCATCAGCTTCCTCACCCAGCACAACGTCCTCAGCAGAAGCCAAGCAGGCTTCATGCCAAACCACCGCACCACGGACCACATCTACACCCTGCAGAGCCTCATCAAGAGCCACGTCCACAATACAAAGCATGGAAAGATCTATGCCTGCTTTGTGGACTTTAAGAAGGCCTTCGACTCAGTGTGGCACCCGGGCCTATTCCTGAAACTTCTTGAAAGTGGAATAGGAGGAAAAACGTACGATGTCATCAGAAGTTCCTACACTGAGAACAGATGCAGCGTGAAGGTGAATGGGAGGAGAACGGCTTATTTCCGGCAGAGCCGAGGAGTCAGGCAGGGCTGCAGCCTCAGTCCAACCCTCTTTAACATCTATATTAATGAGCTGGCGGCGGTTCTGGAGTCCTCCTCAGCACCCGGTCTTAGCCTCCATGACACTGAGGTGAAATTTCTCCTCTATGCAGATGACCTTCTGCTACTATCACCAACTGAGAAAGGTCTCCAAGATAACCTGAAAATCCTGGAGAAGTTTAGTACCACTTGGGCACTGCCCATCAATCCAAAGAAAACCAACATCATGGTGTTCCAGAAAAGAAACCGGAAAGCAGCCAGGCGACCTCCCTTCCTGCTAAACAACTGTCCACTATCAGAAACTGAAAGCTACACCTACCTGGGCCTAGAAATCAGCCAATCAGGGAGCTTTAAGAAAGCCATGGAAACACTGAAAGACAAGGCAAGCAGAACCTTCTATGCCATCAGAAGGCGTCTGTATCACCTGAAGGCACCAGTGACCGTCTGGTTTAAAATCCTCGACACCATCATTGCCCCAATCCTCCTGTATGGCAGCGAAGTCTGGGGCCCAGACACATACCCAGAATGGGCAAAGTGGGACTCTGGACCAACAGAACTTTTCCACTTAGAACTCTGCAAACACTTTCTCCAGGTTCACAGGAGCACCTCAAACAGCGCCTGTCGGGCAGAACTGGGCAGATTCCCACTTTACTTTGCTGTCCAGAAGAGGGCGCTATCATTCAGAGCCCACCTGCATAGCAGCAGTCCCAGCTCCTACCATCACAAAGCCCTGCTACACCAAAAAGCCCCAGAAAGACAAAGCACCCGGCAACAAGTCACCCAAACCCAGCCTGCCCAAGCCACCGACCAGTACAGCCTGGCAAAGGGGAAATCAACAAGATGATACACAAGGGCAAAGAGGAGTATATCAGCGTCTGGAGGAACGACATACAAACTTCACAGAAGCTGACGGTATACCAGAGCCTGCAGAGGGAGTACAAACTAGCCCCATATCTGGAGAAACTCCCCAATCCAAGAGACCGACAGATCCTGAGCCGCTACAGACTGAGCGCCCACAGCCTGCTCATTGAATCTGGGCGTCACCGACAGAGGTACCAGCCCAGGGAGAGCAGACTGTGCCAACAGTGCGACCAGGAGGCCGTGGAGGATGAGGCTCATTTCCTGCTGCGGTGCCCCAAATACTGAGCAGTGAGGGACTCTCACTTCAGGAGACTGACTGATCTCTGCCCAGACTTCACCTCCATGGAGGAGGAAGAGAGACTCTCCATACTGCTGGGGGAAGAGGAGAACACGGCGACCATAGCGGCACAATATGTTACTGCCTGCCATAGACTGAGAGGAGCCTGATATACCATGGACTCCTATAGCCCCACCCTGGAAGTGTCCCCATCCCCCAACCCTACCCAATTATTTCCCACTTGCTTTGGCAATGCTAAAATGTATTTAGTCCTGCCAATAAAGCTGATTTGATTTGATTTGAATAAGAGGAGACACATGGTTAGGGTTAGTAGAGTTAGAATAATAGGAGACACATGGTTAGGGTTAGTAGAGTTAGAATAAGAGGAGACACATGGTTAGGGTTAGTAGAGTTAGAATAATAGGAGACACATGGTTAGTGTTAGTAGAGTTAGAATAAGAGGAGACACATGGTTAGGGTTAGTAGAGTTAGAATAAGAGGAGACACATGGTTAGGGTTAGTAGAGTTAGAATAAGAGGAGACACATGGTTAGGGTTAGTAGAGTTAGAATAAGAGGAGACGCATGGTTAGGGTTAGTAGAGTTAGAATAAGAGGAGACACATGGTTAGGGTTAGTAGAGTTAGAATAAGAGGAGACGCATGGTTAGGGTTAGTAGAGTTAGAATAAGAGGAGACACATGGTTAGGGTTAGTAGAGTTAGAATAAGAGGAGACGCATGGTTAGGGTTAGTAGAGTTAGAATAAGAGGAGACACATGGTTAGGGTTAGTAGAGTTAGAATAAGAGGAGACACATGGTTAGGGTTAGTAGAGTTAGAATAAGAGGAGACACATGGTTAGGGTTAGTAGAGTTAGAATAAGAGGAGACACATGGTTAGGGTTAGTAGAGTTAGAATAAGAGGAGACACATGGTTAGGGTTAGTAGAGTTAGAATAAGAGGAGACGCATGGTTAGGGTTAGTAGAGTTAGAATAAGAGGAGACACATGGTTAGGGTTAGTAGAGTTAGAATAAGAGGAGACGCATGGTTAGGGTTAGTAGAGTTAGAATAAGAGGAGACACATGGTTAGGGTTAGTAGAGTTAGAATAAGAGGAGACGCATGGTTAGGGTTAGTAGAGTTAGAATAAGAGGAGACACATGGTTAGGGTTAGTAGAGTTAGAATAAGAGGAGACACATGGTTAGGGTTAGTAGAGTTAGAATAAGAGGAGACACATGGTTAGGGTTAGTAGAGTTAGAATAAGAGGAGACACATGGTTAGGGTTAGTAGAGTTAGAATAAGAGGAGACACATGGTTAGGGTTAGTAGAGTTAGAATAAGAGGAGACACATGGTTAGGGTTAGTAGAGTTAGAATAAGAGGAGACACATGGTTAGGGTTAGTAGAGTTAGAATAAGAGGAGACACATGGTTAGGGTTAGTAGAGTTAGAATAAGAGGAGACACATGGTTAGGGTTAGTAGAGTTAGAATAAGAGGAGACACATGGTTAGGGTTAGTAGAGTTAGAATAAGAGGAGACGCATGGTTAGGGTTAGTAGAGTTAGAATAAGAGGAGACACATGGTTAGGGTTAGTAGAGTTAGAATAAGAGGAGACACATGGTTAGGGTTAGTAGAGTTAGAATAAGAGGAGACACATGGTTAGGGTTAGTAGAGTTAGAATAAGAGGAGACACATGGTTAGGGTTAGTAGAGTTAGAATAATAGGAGACGCATGGTTAGGGTTAGTAGAGTTAGAATAAGAGGAGACGCATGGTTAGGGTTAGTAGAGTTAGAATAAGAGGAGACGCATGGTTAGGGTTAGTAGAGTTAGAATAAGAGGAGACACATGGTTAGGGTTAGTAGAGTTAGAATAATAGGAGACACATGGTTAGGGTTAGTAGAGTTAGAATAATAGGAGACACATGGTTAGTGTTAGTAGAGTTAGAATAATAGGAGACACATGGTTAGTGTTAGTAGAGTTAGAATAAGAGGAGACACATGGTTAGGGTTAGTAGAGTTAGAATAATAGGAGACACATGGTTAGGGTTAGTAGAGTTAGAATAAGCGATGCATTGAAGGTATGAGAAGAACGCACCTGTTCAGTATCAGCTCTGGGTCTTCTGTGTCCATCCCCAATATTTATACCGTGTAGGACCACGCCTAAAGAGTCCTAATGTTTACTGTGCAGGTTTCTCACAGAGGTCACCGGTTGGGGCACAGGCGGCTCCAGCCCAGTTCTGGCCACTTGACTGCTTACTAATCCACATTTGGTACTGCTGCATTAAGGCCTTTGTTCAGCCACACAAATGAAGTGACAAGTGTGATAAATGGCTGGAGCAGTGCTGCCAAGTATTATTGACCTTCATCCAGATCCTCTGCTGCACCTATTCCCACACTCATGATGACTTCTCATCTCCTATCTGTACACCCCATATACCAGGAAACATCTATATACCCCGTGTTCTTCTTCAACCCTACCACACCCCGGGAATGGACAGAGAGAAAATGATTCCAACTTCTCATATACCCCTTCTTCTCTCCACCTGCCCCATACCTGCAAATATTTCCACAATTTACCTTCTGCTGCCACATTACATTTCTCCACACACTTCCATACATTCATTGTCTGGCCCATCACTAGGAGGATCAGCTTCTCTCCAGTGCTCCAACCTTCTTCTTGCAGATTGGACTCCTTCAGGACCATGCATTTCTCCGCACCCCTTCATACATTCATTGCCCAGTGCCATCATTAGGAGCGTTCGCTTCTCTCCAGTGTTCCAACTTCTTCTTGCAGGCAGGACCATGCATTTCTCCACACAACGCTATACATCAGTACAACGCCATACATTTATTGCCTGGTCCCAACACTAGGGGGGTCAACTTCTCTCCAGTGCTCCATTCTTCTTCTGCTTGCAGGTTGCACTACTTAAGCGCCATGTATTTGTCTGCAAATCTTTATACGTTCATTACCTGATCTCATCACCAAGAAGATCAGCTTTTCTCCAGTGTTTTATGCGTCTTCGTGCAGGTTGGACGGCTTAAGATACAATCCTCCATACATTTATTGCCTAGTCTCATCTATAGGAGGTCCAGCTTCTCTCCAGTGTATAGAGAGGTATCTGTAGATATCATACAATGTACCGGTATATAGAGAGGTATCTGTAGATATCATACAATGTACCGGTATATAGAGAGGTATCTGTAGATATCATACAATGTACCGGTATATAGAGAGGTATCTGTAGATATCATACACTGTACCGGTATATAGAGAGTTATCTGTAGATATCATACACTGTACCGGTATATAGAGAGGTGTCTGTAGATATTATACAATGTACCGGTATATAGAGAGGTGTCTGTAGATATCATATAATGTACCGGTATATAGAGAGGTGTCTGTATATATCATATAATGTACCGGTATATAGAGAGGTGTCTATAGATATCATACAATGTACCGGTATATAGAGAGGTGTCTGTAGATATCATACAATGTACCAGTATATAGAGAGGTGTCTGTAGATATCATACAATGTACCAGTATATAGAGAGGTATCTATAGATATCATACAATGTACCGGTATATAGAGAGGTGTCTGTAGATATTATACAATGTACCGGTATATAGAGAGGTGTCTGTAGATATCATACAATGTACCGGTATATAGAGAGGTGTCTGTAGATATCATATAATGTACCGGTATATAGAGAGGTGTCTGTAGATATCATACAATGTACCGGTATATAGAGAGGTATCTGTAGTTTTCATACAATGTACCGGTATATAGAGAGGTGTCTGTAGATATCATACAATGTACCGGTATATAGAGAGGTGTCTGTAGTGTTAGAGGTGCTAAAGCTCTACCACCTGCTTTAGAGGGCTAGCAGGCAGTGCATGGTGGAGTCCAGTAGCGGAGACCGTAAAGAGAAGAAGGCAGGGATGAAGCGTCCGGGTCGGCAACAGAGGTAGAGGATCAGAGGAGGGAGCGAGGAGGAGGTAGGAGGAGGAGGAGGAGGAGGAGGAGGAGGAGGAGAGAGGGAGGAGGAGGAGGTGAGGAGGAGGAGGAGGAGGAGGAGGAGGAGGAGGAGGAGGAGAAGAGGAGAGAGGAGGAGGAGGAGGAGGAGGAGGAGGAGGAGGAGAGGAGGGGAGGAGGAGGAGGAGGAGGAGGGAGGAGGAGGAGGCAGGGGAGGGAGGAGGAGGAGGAGGAGGAGGAGGAGGAGGAGGGAGAGAGGAGATGATGATGATGATGATGATGATGATGATGATGATGATGATGATGAGATGATGATGAGGATGATGGGGAGGATGATGATGGAGATGATGAGGATGGATGATGATGATGATGGATGATGATGATGATGATGATGATGATGATGGAGATGGGAGGATGATGATGATGATGATGATGATGATGATGATGATGATGATGATGATAGATGATGATGATGATGATGATGATGATGATGGATGATGGATGATGATGATGATGATGATGATGATGATGATGATGATGGATGATGATGATGATGATGATGATGATGAGATGATGATGATGATGATGATGATGATGATGATGATGATGATGATGATGATGATGATGATGATGATGATGATGATGATGATGATGATGATGATGATGATGATGATGATGATGATGATGATGATGATGATGATGATGATGATGATGATGATGATGATGATGATGATGATGATGATGATGATGATGATGATGATGGATGATGGATGATGATGATGATGATGATGATGATGATGATGATGATGATGATGATGATGATGATGATGATGATGATGATGATGATGATGATGATGGATGATGATGATGATGATGGATGATGATGATGATGATGATGAGTGATGATGATGATGATGATGATGATGATGATGATGATGATGATGATGATGGATGATGATGATGATGATGGATGAGGAGTGATGATGATGATGATGATGATGATGGATGGAGGATGATGGATGATGATGATGATGATGATGATGATGATGATGATGATGATGATGATGATGATGATGATGATGATGATGATGATGATGATGATGAGGATGGATGATGATGATGATGATGATTGATGACGCATGATGGAGGAGGAGGACAGGAGGAGCAGGAGGAGGAGGAGGAGGAGGAGGAGGAGGAGGAGGAGGAGGAGGAGGAGGAGGTGGAGGAGGTGGGAGGCGAGGAGGAGGAGGAGGAGGAGAGGAGGAGGAGGAGAGAGGAGGAGGAGGAGGAGGAGGAGGAGAGAGAGGAGGGAGGAGGATGAGGAGGAGGAGGAGGAGGAGGAGGAGGAGGAGGAGGAGAGGAGGAGGAGGAGGAGGAGGAGGAGGAGGAGGAGGAGGACGTCCCCAACACGTAGGGCGCCAGGAGTTTCTTTGAGGGAACCTTTGGGCTTTAGGTTTCTGGTGGAGAGCCACACCTTGTCTCCTACCTGGAATTCCGGAGCGGGTTTGCGGCGTTTATCCGCTGCCTGTTTGAAGCGGCTCTGGGCTCGATGTAGATTGTCCCGAATGTTTCCTGTGCCTGTTGTAGACTTGCAAGGCGTTCGGCCAGGGCTGGAACTGTGGTGGAAATGGGCAAGTGAGGGATGAAGGTTGGGTGTAGGCCGGTGTTGGCGTAGAACGGGCTGTATTGGGTAGAACTGTGCTCCGCATTGTTATAGGCGAACTCGGCCGTAGAGAGGTGGTCCAGCCAGTCGTCCTGCAGACGGGTGACGAAACAGCGCAAATACTGCTCGAGGATTTGATTAGTTCTCTCGGTCTGCCCATTGGATTGGGGGTGGAACGCAGAGGACAGGTTCACCTTGATCCCAAGGGCTTGACAGAAGTTTCTCCAGAACCTGGAAGTGAACTGTACTCCCCGATCCGAAACCACATCGTCCGGGGCCCCATGTAGCCTCAAAACCTCTCGGAGTACAAGATCGGCCGTCTGTTTGGCGGTGGGTAGGCCCTTGCAGGGGAGGAAGTGAGCCATTTTGGTGAGACGGTCGACGACGACCAGGACGGTGTTCATGCCCTTGGAGGGAGGAAGGTCCACAATAAAGTCAATGGAGATTGAACCCCAAGAGCGGGAGGGAACCGGGAGTGGACATAGCAAGCCCACGGGGGAGGAGCGGGGGGTCTTGTTGCGGGCGCACGTCGTGCTTGAGGATACAAACCTCTTGATATCTTCTCTGTAAGTTGGCCACCAGAAGAAATGGGAGAGGAGCTCCTGGGTCCTTCTGATACCCAGAAGGCCGGCCGGTTTAGAATCGTGGTTGAGTTTAAGTACGTCAAGTCGTGCAGATTCTGGTACGTACAACTGCTGATCCCAGTACAACCAGTAGCCACCCTTGAAAGTAAGGTTTACATCTCCAGGTGGGTAATTGAGGAGTGGATCGTTCTCATACCCTTCCTTGAGGGAACCCAGGAGTTCCCTTGAGTAGGTGGCTCCTAGGATGCATCTGTCGGGAAGGATACCGGCCGGAGCCTCATTGATCTGAGAGGGTTCAGAGAACATCCTTGAGAGAGCATCCGCTTTGCTGTTCTTCGACCCAGGGCGATAGGAGATAACAAAATTGAATTTGGAGAAAAACAGACTCCACCTGGCCTGTCTGGCGGTGAGTCTCTTGGCGCTGCGGATAAACTCTAGGTTCCGGTGGTCGGTGTATACAGAGATGGGATTATGGGCCCCCTCCAGCAAGTGTCTCCACTCGGTGAAAGCATCCTTGATTGCCAGCAGTTCCTTATTTCCAATGTCGTAATTCCGTTCAGCAGGGGACATCTGGCGGGAGAAGAAGGCGCAAGGGTGTAGGAGCATCTTTTCTCCTGAACGTTAAGTCAGAATTGCGCCCACAGCAGCGTCGGAGGCGTCCACCTCGACAGTAAATGGTAATTCAGGATTTGGGTGGGCCAGGATCGGGGCAGAGGTGAAGAGGGACTTCAGTTTAGCAAAGGCCTCCTGTGCCTCCGGGGTCCATACGAAGGGGACAGTCTTTTTTGTTAGTTGAGTGATTGGGGCGATGATTTTTGAAAAGTTCCTGATGAACTTCCGATAAAAGTTTGCGAAGCCTACAAACCTCTGGACCTCCTTTTCGTTCTTTGGGGCGGGCCACTCAGTCACGGCCTGGATCTTCTGGGGATCCATACGTAAGCCCTCCGGGGAAATAATGTAGCCGAAAAAATTGGGTGGAAGTCTGTTCAAATTCACACTTCTTCAGTTTAATATAGAGAGACTGTTCACGGAGTTTCTGCAGCACCCTGCGGACATGCCGACAATGTTGTTCGAGGTCTTCTGAGAAAATCAAAATATCGTCCAGATATGCTACCACAAATTGGTCAAGCATGTCCCTGAGGACGTCTTTGATAAAATGTTGGAAGGTAGCAGGGGCATTGCAGAGGCCGAAAGGCATGACCAGATACTCGTAGTGACCGTAGTGGGTTCGGAAGGCGGTTTTCCACTCGTCCCCTGGGCGAATTCGGACCAAGTTGTAGGCTCCTCGGAGATCGAGCTTAGTGAAGACTTTTGCCACCCGAAGTCTCTCGAGGAGTTCAGAAATCAGGGGGAGAGGGTACCGGTTCTTCACAGTAACGTTGTTGAGCTTTCTATAATCTATGCAAGGGCGTAGAGAAGAGTCTTTTTTCTCCACGAAGAAGAAGGGGGCCCCTGCAGGAGATGTGGAAGGTCGGATAAAACCTTTTTTTAGATTTTCGTCTAAGTACTCCTTCAGGGCCTTGAGTTCCGGCTCGGAGAGGGAGTATATACTGCCGAAGGGTATTTCAGCTCCAGGTAGCAGCTCAACTGGGCAGTCATAAGGCCGATGCGGGGGCAGTTTGTCTGCATTTCTTTTGTCACAGACATCCTGGAACTCCCGATATTGAGGGGGCTAAGGTTCCTTGGTGGATAGTCCGAATATGCTAGGTTCTTTGGGCGGAGGAGGAACGGATCCACGTTAACAGTTCTGAGAACAAAAGTCCGAGGGGAACCGTATGCAGCGGGCGTCCCAGTCCACCGAGGGGTTGTGGTTGGCCAACCAAGGGATGCCTAGAATCACCGGAAACTTAGGGGAGGCGATCAGGGAGAAGTGAATGGTCTCCTGATGATCGGGTTTGATGAAGAGTTGAAGGTGAGCGGTCTGGTGCGTAACCGGCCCAGATAAGAGTGCGGGGTCCTATCGACGGTTTCCAGATCGATGGGGGCTGCCCTGGTATGTTGTTCTCATGGGGGAAGGTCAAGTCCATGAAATTTCCGCTGGCCCCCGAGTCAAGCATTGCAGAGCAGGGAAGCTGTCGTTCCCCAATGGTGATAAGGATGGATACAATGAAGTGGGACCCAGTACCTGTGGGTTCTATGGTTTCAGAGGCCAAGGGTGAGATTGTGGCCTGTTGTAATTCCCGTAATTCTGTGACAGCGATGGTTCGGCGAGTCTTATTGGGGCACCTAATAGCGAAGTGCCCTGGCTCGCCACAGTAAAGACAAAGGCCTGCGGCCAGTCGTCTCTCCTTTTCTGCAGCAGATAGAGTCTTGCGCAGTGCGTCGACCTGCATCGGCTCGGTGGAGGGTTGGTGAGCCGGCTAAGTCGTTGGAGTGAAAGGGTACGCGGCCCGTTATCTAGAGACCACAGTCTTTCTCTCCTTCTTTCCGCAAGTCTCCGGTC
Source organism: Bufotes viridis (assembly GCA_033119425.1). Lineage (NCBI taxonomy): Eukaryota > Metazoa > Chordata > Amphibia > Anura > Bufonidae > Bufotes > Bufotes viridis. The sequence goes on along the minus strand of CM065593.1, from coordinate 613,806 downwards.
AATCCGGATGCACAGTTGCACGAAATCATCCAGATCGTCTGGGGCGTCTACCCTGGTGAGCTCATCCTTTATAGGTTCGGAGAGTCCACGGCGAAATTGACTTTTCTGGGCACCTGGGTTCCAGGTGGTGTCCGTGACCCAGCGGCGGAACTCGGAGGTATACTCGGCTACAGAGCGTCTTCCCTGCCGTAGACTGTGCAGCCTAGCCTCGGCCGTCGCGCAGCGGTTAGAGTCGTCGAACACTTGGCTCATGGCTGTGGTGAAGTTGTCTAGGTTATTTAATACGAGACTGTGGGATTCCACATATGGGGATGCCCATGCCAGGGCCTCATCAGTTTGAAGGTTGATGATGAACATAGTGTGTATATAGTGTGTATATAATGTATATATAGTGTGTGTATAATGTATATATAGTGTGTGTATAATGTATATATAGTGTGTATAATGTATATATAGTGTGTATATAATGTATATATAGTGTGTATATAATGTATATATAGTGTGTATATAATGTATATATAGTGTGTATATAATGTATATATAGTGTGTATATAATGTATATATATAGTGTGTATAATGTATATATAGTGTGTATATAATGTATATATAGTGTGTATATAATGTATATATAGTGTGTATATAATGTATATATAGTGTGTATATAATGTATATATAGTGTGTATATAATGTATATATAGTGTGTATATAATGTATATATAGTGTGTATATAATGTATATATAGTGTTGTATATAATGTATATATAGTGTGTATATAATGTATATATAGTGTGTATATAATGTATATATAGTGTGTATATAATGTATATATAGTGTGTGTATAATGTATATATAGTGTGTATATAATGTATATATAGTGTGTATAATGTATATATAGTGTGTATAATGTATATATAGTGTGTATATAATGTATATATAGTGTGTATATAATGTATATATAGTGTGTGTATAATGTATATATAGTGTGTATATAATGTATATATAGTGTGTATATAATGTATATATAGTATTGTGTATAATGTATATATAGTGTGTATATAATGTATATATAGTGTGTATATAATGTATATATAGTGTGTATAATGTATATATAGTGTGTATATAATGTATATATAGTGTGTATAATGTATATATAGTGTGTATATAATGTATATATAGTGTGTATAATGTATATATAGTTGTGTATAATGTATATATAGTGTGTATATAATGTATATATAGTGTGTATATAATGTATATATAGTGTGTATATAATGTATATATAGTGTGTATATAATGTATATATAGTGTGTATAATGTATATATAGTGTGTATATAATGTATATATAGTGTGTATAATGTATATATAGTGTGTATAATGTATATATAGTGTGTATATAATGTATATATAGTGTGTATAATGTATATATAGTGTGTATATAATGTATATATAGTGTGTATATAATGTATATATAGTGTGTATATAATGTATATATAGTGTGTATAATGTATATATAGTGTGTATATAATGTATATATAGTGTGTATATAATGTATATATAGTGTGTATATAATGTATATATAGTGTGTATAATGTATATATAGTGTGTATATAATGTATATATAGTGTGTATAATGTATATATAGTGTATATAATGTATATATAGTGTGTGTATAATGTATATATAGTGTGTATATAATGTATATATAGTGTGTATAATGTATATATAGTGTGTATATAATGTATATATAGTGTGTATATAATGTATATATAGTGTGTATATAATGTATATATAGTGTGTATATAATGTATATATAGTGTGTATAATGTATATATAGTGTGTATATAATGTATATATAGTGTGTATATAATGTATATATAGTGTGTATATAATGTATATATAGTGTGTATAATGTATATATAGTGTGTATAATGTATATATAGTGTGTATATAATGTATATATAGTGTGTATAATGTATATATAGTGTGTATAATGTATATATAGTGTGTATATAATGTATATATAGTGTGTATAATGTATATATAGTGTGTATAATGTATATATAGTGTGTATATAATGTATATATAGTGTGTATAATGTATATATAGTGTGTATATAATGTATATATAGTGTGTATATAATGTATATATAGTTGTGTATAATGTATATATAGTGTGTATATAATGTATATATAGTGTGTATATAATGTATATATAGTGTATATAATGTATATATAGTGTGTATATAATGTATATATAGTGTGTATATAATGTATATATAGTATTGTATATAATGTATATATAGTGTGTATATAATGTATATATAGTGTGTATATAATGTATATATAGTGTGTATATAATGTATATATAGTGTATATAATGTATATATAGTGTGTATATAATGTATATATAGTGTGTATATAATGTATATATAGTGTGTATATAATGTATATATAGTGTGTATATAATGTATATATAGTGTGTGTATAATGTATATATAGTGTGTATATAATGTATATATAGTGTGTATATAATGTATATATAGTGTGTATAATGTATATATAGTGTGTATATAATGTATATATAGTGTGTATATAATGTATATATAGTGTGTGTATAATGTATATATAGTGTGTATATAATGTATATATAGTGTGTATATAATGTATATATAGTGTGTATATAATGTATATATAGTGTGTATATAATGTATATATAGTGTGTATAATGTATATATAGTGTGTATATAATGTATATATAGTGTGTATAATGTATATATAGTGTGTATATAATGTATATATAGTGTGTATATAATGTATATATAGTGTGTATATAATGTATATATAGTGTGTATATAATGTATATATAGTGTGTATATAATGTATATATAGTGTGTATATAATGTATATATAGTGTGTATATAATGTATATATAGTGTATATAATGTATATATAGTGTGTATATAATGTATATATAGTGTGTATTAATGTATATATAGTGTGTGTATAATGTATATATAGTGTGTGTATAATGTATATATAGTGTGTATATAATGTATATATATAGTGTGTATAATGTATATATAGTGTGTGTATATAATGTATATATAGTGTGTATATAATGTATATATAGTGTGTATATAATGTATATATAGTGTGTATATAATGTATATATAGTGTGTATAATGTATATATAGTGTGTGTGTATAATGTATATCTAGTGTGTGTATAATGTATATATAGTGTGTGTATAATGTATATATAGTGTGTATATAATGTATATATAGTGTGTATAATGTATATATAGTGTGTATATAATGTATATATAGTGTGTATATAATGTATATATAGTGTGTATATAATGTATATATAGTGTGTATAATGTATATATAGTGTGTGTATAATGTATATATAGTGTGTGTATAATGTATATATAGTGTGTATATAATGTATATATAGTGTGTATATAATGTATATATAGTGTGTATATAATGTATATATAGTGTGTATATAATGTATATATAGTGTGTATATAATGTATATATAGTGTGTATATAATGTATATATAATAGTGTGTATATAATGTATATATATATATGTGTATATAATGTATATATAGTGTGTATATAATGTGTATATAGTGTGTATAATGTGTATATAGTGTGTGTATAATGTATATATAGTGTATATAATGTATATATAGTGTGTGTATAATGTATATATAGTGTGTGTATAATGTATATATAGTGTGTATATAATGTATATATAGTGTGTATAATGTATATATAGTGTGTGTATAATGTATATCTAGTGTGTGTATAATGTATATATACTGTGTGTATAATGTATATATAGTGTGTGTATAATGTATATATAGTGTGTGTATAATGTGTATATAGTGTGTATAATGTATATATAGTGTGTATATAATGTATATATAGTGTGTGTATAATGTATATATAGTGTGTGTATAATGTGTATATAGTGTGTATAATGTATATATAGTGTGTATATAATGTATATATAGTGTGTGTGTGTGTATAATGTATATATAGTGTGTGTATATAATGTATATATAGTGTGTATTATTGTGTATATAGTGTGTGTATAATGTATATATAGTGTATATAATGTATATATAGTGTGTATATAATGTATATATGTGTATATAATGTATATATAGTGTGTATATAATGTATATATAGTGTATATAATGTATATATAGTGTGTATATAATGTATATATAGTGTGTATATAATGTATATATAGTGTGTATATAATGTATATATAGTGTGTATAATGTATATATAGTGTGATATAATGTATATATAGTGTGTATATAATGTATATAGTGTGTATATAATGTATATATAGTGTGTATATAATGTATATATAGTGTGTATAATGTATATATAGTGTATATAATGCATATATAGTGTATAATGTATATATAGTGTATATAATGTATACATAGTGTGTATATAATGTATATATAGTGTGTACATAATGTATATATAGTGTGTATATAATGTATATATAGTGGTACATAATGTATTATATAGTGTGTGCATAATGCATAATAGTGCGTATAATGTATATATAGTGTATACGTATATAGTGTGTATGTATACGTAGTGCATATAATGTATATAGTGTGCATATACGCATATATAGTGTGCATAATGTATATATAGTGTGTATATAATGCATATATAGTGTGTATATAATGCATATATAGTGTGTATATAATGTATACATAGTGTGTATATAACGTATATATAGTGTATATAATGTATATATAGTGTATAATGTATATATATGTATACGATACATAGCGTATAATGCATATGTGTGCATAATGTATACATAGTGCGCATAATGCATACATAGTGTGCATATACGTATATAGTGCGTATAATGTATATATAGTGTGCATATAATGCATATATAGTGTATATAATGTATACATAGTGCATTAATGTATTACATAGTGTATTAACGTATATATGTGTGTATAATGCATATATAGTGTGTATATAATGTATGTACATAGTGTGCGTATAATGTATATATAGTGTGTGTACACGTATAGTGTGTATAATGTACATATGTGTGCATAATGTATACATAGTGTGTATAATGTATATATAGCGCGTATATAATGTATACATAGTGTGCATAACGTATATATAGGTGCGCATATAATGTGCATATACATAGTGTGTATAATGTATACATAGTGCGTATAATGTCATACATAGTGTGTACATAATGCTATATAGTGTGTGCATATAATGTTATATATAGTGTGTATAATGTATATATAGTGTGTATAATGTATATATAGTGTGTATAATGTATATATAGTGTGTGTATAATGTATATATAGTGTATAATGGTATATATAGTGTGTGTATATAATGTATATATGGTGTACATAATGTATATGTTAGAAGGCCAAATATTGGCCTGTATTTGTGGGAGGGGCGAGCAGCATTATTTATATCCAGGCAGGCGCTCCCCGGGCGCAAGGTCGACGGCCGCTGCGCAGTTGTGTGCGCAGTCAGAGCCACCTGTTGCAGCACATGGGCTGAATCTGCAGCTTCCATACCCAGTCCGTGGTCCAGGATCCCCAGTTGAGGCCTGTCCTGCCGGGTGAGCTGCTGCAACCAGCTCGTGCAGCATCGTCTCCGTTACTAGAACCGGCCGGCGATGTGTCGGTCCTTTGGTGAGGAGGAGCGGCACTGCACCGGGAGTGACTCCTGCCTGGCAGCCCACGCTTACGCCCACGCGGCAACATGGCTAGTCCGCGCCGGCGGTGTCGGCTCCTTTGGTGAGCAGGAGCAGCACTGCACTCGGGAGCGAGCCCTGCCTGGCAGCCCACACGCTTGGGCCCACGTGGCGGCACATCTAGGCAGCAGGGGGCCAGCGTGACTGCGAGCCTCGCTTTTCTCGCAAGATACTTCCTATGTCTTGCACAGGTCACCTTGCTTAGTCTGTCTGTGTATATCTGTATGTCTTTCTCTGTTTGCTTTCACTTCGCTGCTCGCCAGCAAACCTCTCTCGCGCAATCCGCGCTATTATTTCTGCAGACAGACTAAAGGCCTTGTTCACACTGACATCCAGCGTTATCCCCTACCTGCATTATAGAGGGTGAGGCAACTGATTAACCAGGTGGAGCAGAGCTGCTGTTATCGGTAGTTATTGCTTCTTTAGTATAAATGCTATTTTATGATGCGTGTTTAAGTAGACGGTGAGCTCCTCTGTGCTGAGGTATCTTCCCAGCAAACCTCTCTCGCTATCCGCTATTATTTCTGCAGACAGACTAAAGCCTTGTTCACACTGACATCCAGCATTATCCCCTTACTTGCGTATTATAGGGTGAGTGCAGGCAGCTGATTACTCCAGGGTGGAGCAGAGCTGCTGTTTTCAGAGTGTTATTGTTTCTTTAGTATAAACTGCTATTTTGCGATGTGTACATTGAGTAGACGGTGAGCTCCTCTGTGCTGAGGTATATTTCATTTGTCTTGTTTCATTTGTTTTGGAATGTAAAAGTGTGTGTATCACTTTAAGGTGGTGAACCTGAGTTTGTGCACTTAATAAGCTCCCTGTGCTG